>LKNJ01000530.1:0-151084 GCA_002120245.1 Maccullochella peelii
TTTAAGTACAACAGAAGTCATGAGTCATTTGCTATGCCGTTGCTATGGCGAAAAAAAATGGCAGCCTGATGATCAGACTGAACTGCCATTTTGTTTCACATAATTCATTCAGCCTGACATCGTGTTTATGTTAGCCAATATCTTGTTGGTATGGGGCGTTATGTTGTACCGAAGCTGATCAAAGAAAAATGCCGATTTAAGAGTTGTTAGTTCTATAAATCAACAACAACCTGTACAGCTGCAGCAATCTCATCTTAATCCGAATGTAGCTTGCTAGATATAGATGTCTAGCTATATAGATGACATCCCCGTTCTTAATCCCGCATACTAAACTACGATTTGGCGATTGTTGCTCCAACCAGCGGGACATTTCAATTGCTGAATAAATGTCCAGATGACCTTTGACGTTTAATTTGACGTTTAATCAAAGAACCAGATATCTTCTAACACAGCTGTTCACCTTCTGTACTGACGATCCATCAAGGAGAATCTCTCATGTCCATCCACGTCTTAGATGGGACGTGAAACTGGATATGAAAGGTTTGGCTACGTGGAACAAAGCCCAGAGTCTCTGCCCCTGCAATACCCACGCAACCAACGTCAACTGGACTTTAAAGCTTCCTGCAGCTGCCACGCAACACAATGCCAACACAAAGCAGAGCGCAGAGTGGAGCGTTTTACAGATCTATCAGGAGGTATTCCCTCTCTGACTGATGGCTGCACTTCCCCCGGCTCCCTCGGTACGGTCACTCACTCTGGCCGAGATGCCTTAAATGTACATGACATCACATCCTCAGGATCTGTTTCCCTTCCTGCTTTTCTACAGTCTCAGTGAAACAATGAAGACAGACACGAATAGAAATGTTTCTCTCTCTCTGTGTTGCTGCTGAAGAGCACAGTAAGGTGGGAGTGATCTGGGTTACATAACATGCACAGTCTTTATCACAACAATCTGCGCTGCGTTCACACCACATGTAAAACCATGTTAACACACGTCAATTTACACACACACAGAAGAAGTGACCTCTTTAAGACTTCCTTGCATGTGTCTTCCTGTTCATACGAGCAGCTGGTGTGCAGCGTTACATAACCAGCTTTGATTATTATTAATTAGCATAAAGGGTAACTTAATTAAACAAAAATATCTCACACAGGAAGACGGTTTCTGTTCTGCTGGATTTTTTATTATTTTAATCCACAAGCAAACAGAAAACACCTTCTGCTACATGACTGAGTGAATGTCATTATTTTGCATTCACTTGTCATAAAAGAAGTGATCTGTTTTGGACATAAAAAGTCTCAGAAAATAAAGACTTGTTGCTGTGTGAGTTTCTCCTTTCAAATCAAAAGATGCCACGGGAGGTGTGCAGTCATTTGTACAAACTAGATCCAGTTGTTCATCAAATGGTCCATCTGAGGCCCCGAAGCTAATCCCCCATATCTGGGACAGTAGGTAAAACTTTAAAGTGTAACTCCACCCTCTCCAAGCAATTTAAAAAAACTTTAACCACCTGTAGGAGGCGTGGCCTCGTGGCTGCGTAGTGCGGGGTCAGGGGACACGGGGGAGACCGACTGACACGGATTAGAGTCTGTTTATATATAGATTTCATGACATAGACAGGTCCCAACCAGCTGTCTCAGAAAACATGTCTAAGTGTGCAGTATCTCTTTAAACGGCCACTCAGTCTGGTGGATTTAAACACATAACCTCAAATCATTTACTTGCAGAATTTTAATGGTGCCGTAGCTACGAATTCTGACTGTTTGTTGGGGTTTTTTGCCATTTATTGTCCTTTGTGTTTTCTATGGTTTCTCTTATTGTCTTTTTGTCTGTTTTTGCAGTTTATTATCAGAAATACTGACAAAGCAATAAAGTATAAAGAACTCTAGTTACACTTCTTGTAATACAAAACGGAAATTGGTGACGACATTTTCAAAATATTTTCAAAAACAAAATGTGCAATTTGGAATATTTTCATTATCGATTAACAATCGCCAATCATTTTCACGAATTTAGTGATTAATCAGAAAAAAAAATCAATTTGAAATCAGCAGATGTTCAGCATTTTGCTTGAGAAAGGACTGAGTTTCTGTCAATCGACTAATTGATTAATTGACTGATCGTTTGAGCTCTAATTTGGAGACACTACTTCCTAATGATGATGATGATGATGATGAGCCAAACACTTGTCATGCTAATTTAATGTACATTCATATAAATCCTTGCTGAAGATTTGGAAAAACAGAGCAGTCATGTGAGTTTTACATGTGGCAAGGGAAACATTAAATTAACCAATTTCAGTTTTATACAAAATATAATAATATATTAATATATTTAGCTCAGCAGTGCCATCTTAAGGAGCACGGGACCACGGTCGTAAAGACCTTTCAGTTCCCTCTGAACTGAAACATTCAGAGGTAAGTTTTGGCTGTCTGTCCCCCATTCTGAAATCAAGCCTGAAGTGAGGTGTTCCTGCTGGGTGTAATACTTCAGGGACAGGACCCCAATCATCACTCCTGGTTAAACCTCAGTAGTTCAAGTGTAATGCAATGAAAAATCCCTTTTTTTTGCAACGGAAACAGACTAAGTGAATAAATCATGACGTACATGAAGCATGTGACTTTAACGTCACCGAAGAGACGTAAACATCAGATCTGTGTGGAGCGATGAGGAGACGGTAACCTTCCTCACATTAACACATGAAACAAACAGAATGACGTCATCTCGTTGTGTCCTCGCCTTCTGCGATGGTTCAATGGCACCCGACTGGAGAATCAGCTCCACCAAATGTTTATCTTGATGTGCCCAACTCCTAATATTGGCATAACAGCAGTGAAACACGCATTTCTTTTATTGATTTTCTGGAAATTTGGTAAAAAAATTGCGCTACATGCTGTGATTTCCAGTTCTTTAAACATGGCAGCTCCAGTTTATACAGCTGATGCTGACATTTGTTTGTAAAATAAGAGCAGATTGGAGAATCACATCGATGCCAGGAAGAGAAATGGACCCGAAACTGGTAAAAAAAATTGCCCTTTACTCTGTTTCCCTCCATTCAAATTAACACAGTTCAACAGCAGCAACTACAATAAGACCAGGAAGTGCAAAAAATACTAATTTTATGGATCAGGTCTGATGTTTAAAAATCCAAGAACCTCAAGAACCAGCTGAAGCAGCTGCAGAGGAAATGAACAGAACGCCAAACGGCAGAACTGAGGCTGTCAATTCAGTTGTTGTTGTTGCCATTACAATGTCGACCGCAGCCACAGCTCAACAATGCAGACGGATCAGACGCATGACACAAAAAGCCAAGAAAAACAACACAGTTATACCACCAGTTATATCGCACGAAAAACAAGGAGCGTCAGAGGCAGCCGGAGCATCCAGAGGGGCTCTTTAATTACAGGACGCTGGTTCGTACGCTGAGCGCTACATGTAGCACTGAGGTACGAAAGCAGAACTCTCACTGATGAGTAAGAAATCCCTGCAGGAAGTCTGCAGCTAATCACAGTGACCAAACCTGTCATACTGACTACAGACAGACAGACAGACAGACAGACAGACAGGCAGGCAGACAGACAGGCAGCAGTGGAAGGAGCTAACTACGCAGTGATTTAACAAATGAAGAAACAACAACAGCCATCTGGCTTCATCTTCTCTGTGCACTTTGTTGTTTTCTAAGTTTTCACCATTAATAGACTTTTGTTGGAAATATCACTTCCAACAATGTTCTCTTGAGGGTTATTCTATGATTAATTCATTGATTTTTACTTTATTAATTAACTTATTTAATGATGGAAGTCCATCACAAGTTATTGTTATATTTAAATATATTGAAAGTAACTTTTTTATGTAACTGAAACCAGCTAATTTTCTGTGTATTTACTTAACAAATGACCAAGATGATTATGATTGTCAAAAACTGATGTTTTCTAACAAATAACTGAACAAATAAATTAAATACTATAGTTGTTGTGTGCACGAGATCCACATATTGTGCACACAAGTTAATATCTTGTAAAATAATATAATCTTTCGGGACTTTGAGGGTCTGTATGACTCACATACTGAGTCACTTCTAATCCGGAAGACATCAAACCTGAGACGCGTGACGGTCAAACGTTCAGTTTTGTTTTTAAAGCAGCCGTGTTAAGCGTTAATAAAAAGCCCTGCAGGTCCTTATTGACCTGCTGTGACATTCTTCATCAGAGGACACATAAAAACAACACACTCTGAAGCCATTAGCTCCGGTGTGTGAGACGGCAAGGAGGCTTGACCTAAATTAACCCACACAGTTGTGACTACTAAAGGAGAAACCTACGTCACCATGTGTTCGACATAAAAGTGGCTCAAACTGCAGCGTGTTTTAAATGATCTAAGATCAGTGAAGTCCAACTCAAACGGGATCAAAGAATTACTTCTCTCTCCACTGTACATATTCTTTCCGAAATAAGGTCCCGTGGTGGTCCACCGGAAGGGGAGGGACTTCGCCTCTCTGTTTGTGACAAAGAAAACAAACCTGCAGATTCAAGTTGCCCTCAAATAATCAACAAACAAACCTCACATAACAAGTTTTCAGCTGCTTCTTGCTAAACTGTAAATCTTGGAGTGACCCGTTCAGGATTGAAGTGCTGTTTGTTTGCAGCAGGGCGAGAGAGGTCTCCATGGAAACAAAGACGGTGTGTTCCACAAGCTGAGAGGAAACGCCTTTTTAACCTCGCAGGGTCAAAGGTCACTTTAAGCCCTCTGCTATTAAGTCCACTGTTGCGAGTGTGTGTGTGTGTGTGTGTGTGTGTGTACCTGTGTATATATGAGGGTGAGGTGGACAAAGTGTGTTTTTATTCTCTTAACTGCTGGCTGTGATTCACAAGATCTTTATCTGTGACACAACTACAAGAAATAACAAATGAACTATTAAATTCCCCTCAAGTTTTCATTATCTTTCAGCTGCGTTAAACGGGCGAGTATGTAGTGGAAAGTTAGGAGGAAAATGAGGCATCAAATAGAAGCTTCAACTCCCAGATCATCAACATTACAAGCAACTGACAGTGACAAGGTCAAAGGTCAAAGCCACAGCCTTCCCTTTCTGCAGCCAGCACAAAGTTTTCAGCATAAGCTATAATTTACTAGCAACATCCATCAAACACAGATCCCAGTTTTGCCTCCTTTGCGGTTTTTAATCTCGCTGGTGTCTACGAAGGTCTGACCATGCAAACTACATTTTTCTTTTGGGGCAGTACATGGCGGTGTGGTGTATCATGCCGTGCAGATAATAACAAGCAGAGCATGTTAACAGTATGCACAGATTCAGGGCTGTAAACAGGACCAGCAGTGGGGAGAGCGAAGCAGGGCTGGGCTCGCAACCAAAGCCACCGACCACAACCACCGCTGCTATAAAAACCTTAAAGGGTCGCCTCGCAGATATGAACAGCCTGCAGGCACAGATGCACATAATAACACAGCAGCTGCAGCCAGAGGATGGTGTTTATACTCTGAGACAGTTCATAAATAGAATATAATAACACTTGAATTTAAATTCAGTGAAGATAGCCAGATAGCACAAGCGGACAATACGCAAATTGTAAGTTTATTACAGTTATTATAATGAGAGCATCATACATTATACAACATGCAAAACATCTGGGGGTGTGTGATGTTATTTATACTGTAGAGAGAGAGAGAGAGAGAGGACTCACGCATTGCAGTAGGGTTTCTTGTCGTAGCCTTTGTAGTTCTTCATGTTCAGGGTCATCTTGCAAACCTCGCAGTGGAAACATCCTTTATGCCAGTTCTGGAGACAACACACACACACACAGTTGTTACCACGTGACCGAAGTATGGGAGTTTGGTCATGTAATAACACATGGTTGTATACGGGAGCACATGGTAACCCCTGTCTCTGCGGTTTTGTTCCGGTGTGTTAACACCTTGTCCCCACACTCAGACACCGCTCCGGCTTTCCTCTCTGGAGGGTCCTGTCTTTAAGGTGCGCCAGCAGAGACCTTCAGGTGTTGTATGGTTTGTGGTAATTGCCGACTCCTTGTGGCTAGATGTTCTGGTATAAGGGGAGCCCCACTGGGATGCTTCGATTTCTTCTATGACCTGTTACCACGTGACTGAAATCCCATACTTAGGTCACATATTGACAACTATTTATTTATTTGGATCCCCTTTAGCCGCTAGGTAGCAACTACTCTTCCTGGGGTCCACACAGGTAAACATTATATCATCCTGTAAAACAATAATGTAACTAAAAATCTGAGGCAAAAGGGAACAACAATGGAGTCATAAAACATTTAATACAGCTCAAAAATGATAATAGTACCACTAAAAACAGCGTATACAGTGACTGAGAAAATAAAATGAAATAAAAATGACCAAGAAGGTTCCTCATCAACTAAAGCGTCTCCATGACAACTGAACAACTCCACGTGCTCAGAAAGGCCATGAGATGTGGATGAAAGCTTCGGAAACACCAAGTAAGTGAAGCATTTGGTCAAGACTGATCCTTCAAGCTCGTCGTTTAGTTCCGCTTCCGCCTCTGCTGCTCCGTGCTGCGATGTTTCTGCCGTTTCACAGCCAGTGTTTACAGAGAAGCAAATGGGAATCTTTCATGAACCAAATATAAATACAGTGGGAGGCTGGATGAAAACTGACATTTGTTCAGATCAACACGTGACAGACCGCAGAGCAAAACTGAGGAAAGTCAGTTTACTGCCAAACATTTGCTCGTTCAATATCCAGCTCAGATCGCCCTCCATCTGTCCTGCATTAGGATTATTCACATCCTTAAGAGAGTCCATCAGCACTAAATTCTGTGTTTGACTTGGTAATATGGTCATATGCCATTAATCCTGTGCAATGAAAGAGCATCTTGATCGGGATCTCATTTTTTATGCTTTCACATAGTGATACAGGTATCGGCCTTAAAAATCCAGTATCAGTCGGGCTGACTTGGCAAACCTGCTTCTAATCCATCATGGGGAACATCAGGTTTACATACATTTTGGCACCGTTGCATTATCATTGCATGGCAACGCAGATAACGTGCTCATCGATAATTCAAGCAACTTTCACAAGTCTGCTAATTGATTTTATTACTGTAAAATAATGGAAATCAGCAGATGCCTAAAATGGTAAAAGAAATACACTGTAATTTATAAAACAAAGTAACACTGTTTGCAAAATGGCTAACTGTGATGTAAAGCAGGCCTATACTGAACATGATATGCAGAAACAATGTTATGGTCCTTTCCACCGTATCCAAACCTTAAAGCGGCCATAATCAATGGCCTGTAACTGACACACAAAGTCTCATTTTGACAGAAGATCCTGCAAGAATGAAAAAATATTTAAATAACTGCCCTGCTAAAACCTGGAAAAATAACACTTCTCTCTTGTTAGCTTTTATTCTCCCTTGAAATTTGGGTTTTATGTCTTTGTAGCTAAAATGTGAAAGAAGTGACACCTCGTCTTGCAAAAGGCCTAATTGTAAGGACTTCTGTAAGGGGCAGCAGGGAACTCTGAAGTCCTTGGATTTCTTTCTTTCGCCCTCACACTCTCTTTCTCACTTTCTCCGTATACTTCTTAGTTTCTTTGCCAGCCTCCTCCTCTCTAAATCACTGCCTCTCACACTGTTTTAGCTCTTTTATACCCTCATTATTCTCTCTTCAAACAAGTCATGTCACCTTTCACAACACAGGACAGAAGGTACATTTGGTCCTTAATGGTTTTTACCTCCTGATTTTAGAGTATTCTGTCTGAGAAATAGGAGTCTTTTATTATGAAAGGTGGGAGCTGCATGCTGTTGTGTCATCTGATGCCTCATAGGACAGACGGTGAATGCATGAGACTGCTGAAGATAAATTAATAATTTATCACCATTATGCAACACACTATTACAGAGGCGTTACCATGCAAACACAACAATCAACACTTACTTTTGAATACTGGCATAAAAAGGCAAAAACGTTTGTCAAGACGGACCTAAAATATTCCTTTTATATGCCTTATTTATCATATAATCATTATAGCCACTTGTGCTATTAAAGTGGTGTGTTATAATAATATACAATATTTCTGTATCTTTAATGACGGCACACTAACTGTGCTGTGACAGTCCTACAGTATTATATAAAAACAGATTTATTGTATATTTATAGGGTTGCCATTGCAAACACAGGGCCAAAAACACAACAACTGATTTATGAATGTTGATCTGACTCTACAGGAAAGAAAACTCCCATTAAATGTGATCATAAGCTGATAATTGTGTATAAAGGAAGTGTTGGCCTCATTTAGGCTGATAAAAGCCTAAAAAAGGAATATTTTATGAATACTTGCATAAAACTAAAGAGATAAGATGCATAAAGTGTGCTAAAATAACCATAAACTTTCTCTACTACAATATTACAACAGTTTTGGGGTTAATAATAATAATGATTACGGGTTTATACATTGTCTGAATGACTATCAACTATATTCCATTAACGGATTAGAGGGCAGTAAGTTAATAGATGATGATTTTGATTATAAATAATACTTGCTTTTTTTGTTTATATGTAATCGAGGATTGTATATTTTGGTAACGTAAAGCCATTATTATAGTCCTATATATAATGTGCGTGTTGCATCAGCAACTCAACTTTAACGCCTTGTTTCTGGTAAACACTGACCTAATAATAACAACTCACAGCTGAGTTCTTTTACTTATTGTAGCCTCATGTGTTAGGATACATATTTTAAGTTAAAAGGCCGAGTGAAATGTGTGTTTTCCTCCCACCGGCGTCTCTAACTTCATCTTGTGATCCACCTCCAGGTTGGACTCGGATGTGCGCTAGTTAACAGGTTTTATCAGACACAGTATGTGGAGAACGAACACACCTGAGTGACTCTGGATTTTCTCTGGTCTCCAAACCAAGTGCTCACCTTGTCCAGGCAGCTGACTTTCTCCGTCGGGTAGACGATCTTCCCACAGCGGGCACACTGGGGGTTCATCCTCCAAACCTCCTCGGTGCTCTCCAACGGCTAAATTCCACTTGTTATACGGAGATGTAGTTAGTTAATGTCGTCCAGAAAGCACCCAAAGGTTCCCACTGAGCGACTCTTCAGCCTGCGACACTGTAAACAAAGTGAAAAGGCTGAAAATCTATGAGAGAGCCGGCGGTTGTGCTCCCTCACTCCGCGGCTCAGCGTCCGGTGTGAAGGCTGGATGCTGCGCTCGCTGGGACCGATACCTCCGACGGCGACAAGCTAGCGGGAGTTAGCAAGGAGGAAACCGGAAGTTATCTGGGAGAAACAGGAAATGGCTGCGTGTTCACTTCACAATAATAAAAAAAAAAAGATTACATTAAATTAAATAATTAAATTAAATTAATACAGCTATAGAGTTGCAATCATTAGTTGATTAATCAAATAGTTAATCTATAAAAAATTAATCAACAACTATTTTAATAATCACAAATCGTTTCTTATTTTGCAAACAAACATTTGAGGCTTCCAGGTTCCCAAATGTAAGAATTTGCTGCTTTTCCTTGTCTTACATTAAAACTTGATAGGCTGATAATGAAATTAAAATGATATAATAAATAACATAAAATATAATAAAAATGATCGTTAGCTTCAGCCCTAAATAATAATAATAATAAAAATTATGATGCAGATTTAAGAGTTTTATGAAACAAAATGGAAAACAGCAGAGAATTTCAACAACAAAACAACTAAAATGTCATTTAATAAGTCTTACAATGTCTTCAATTCAACTGTCATGAATGTAAATCCTTATGTAATTCCAACTTTTTAAAATATTTAAAAAAATCAGTATTTGAGATGTTTTTGTTTTGTTTTTTACAACCATTTTTATTGGAAACATGAATATTCAGTGATACAACAACTATAATATTGACACGTTTACTTCACTTTTCCTTTTTCACCCTCCCACTTGAAACAACATAACCTGAGAGTTAGATAATATCAATTGAAGATCGACTTGACTTGAGCCAGAACCAATCACTCTGACCATTAACAAGAACATGGCCTCCTCTGCTGGCTGATGAAGGAATAACATCATTTAAAAGGAGTTATTATTTTGAGATACAGTAAGAAACATTAAGATCATTCAGGGCTACATGAAAACAGCTATTTTACCTGTTGTACCTTTAAAGGTCCAATCATTTTTTGCTGTTAAACTTAATGATACCTGAGGGACCTTTGTTGGGGACTTTACAGAAAGCAATACAACAGCATAAAAATACAAAATGTAAGTAAAATAAAACAACAATAAAGATCAAAACTGTACTAGAATCAGATATAAAGCATCAGTGACCTGCAAGAGTCAGGTGACAAAGTGCAACAGACTGCAGTCGTGATATTTGGTCAAAGGTGTTTTAAATAGATTCGTTAGTACAAAGTGAAATATTTTAAATTCAACATTTCTACAGCTGATTACTTTGAACAGGAATTTTTTTTAAATAAAGCAAATTTGACATATAATTGTTGAAACATTTCTAAATTGATATACAGCACATGGATTCACCAGATCATGAGGTTCCCATATCTCACAAGAACACTGATGAAACTGTGTTGTAACACTCATAGCAGATAAGTCAAGGCCAACTACTCATAACTGTCTTACACAAGAGCTATGTACCATTTTTCCTCCGTTTCACTTTGTCAAGAAGAGATCAAGAACAAAACTATGTTGTGGGAGTTACAGGATGATCGTCTTCAAACCACCAGGTCAGCATGTTCTGCCTCCCCTCTGCATTTAGCTTCAGACCAACCCGAGATGGTCGCAGAGGAAGGGGTCGAGCTCACAGAGAGCCTCAATCATCTCTGAACTAGCAGCTTCACCTTTCTTCCTCACGGTGTCGATAACAAAACGAGCTTTGTCTCCTCTGCTTTGCATCTCGTCCGCTGACTCCCTCTCAGAGTCAGTTATCACCGTTTTCTCAAGCAGTTTGTCCAGCAGACTTTGGAGAACAGGTCCTGATATCCCATCGATGAAGCTGCTCCGTATGTCCAGCAGCCTATCATTTGGACGGAGATCCAGAGCGCTCTGCCCACAGGACCTTTGTACTCCAGCAGATGAAAGACAAACTCGTCTTCCCCAGACACTGAGGGAGCTGTTGGTGTCTCTCATAAGCAGTGTAATGTGTTTCATCATTGTTTTCCAATTCACCTGGAATGATGGGACGTAGTTGTCATAGTTGTCACAGTCAAACTCTGCCTCTGCTGGCTGAACTAGAACTGAGTCGTCTTCAGGACAAGTGGACAGTGTGTATTCCTGGTTTGGGTGCAGTTTACAGCGTGAGGACGTCTCTATGTAGCTCTCATCTCCATGTAATTTCTTCCTGGTGCGCAGCACATGCCGGAGCACGACGTTCCTCGGTAGCAGCAACACATTGAGGAGGTATTCGAGATCAGGATCAGCCGGGGGCCTGTAGAACAGCAGAACCAGCGCTCGGACCGGGTCAGGTGGCGAGTCTTCATCCTTGACATTCCCGAAACAAGAAAACCCTGTGATGTTTATAATAACATGAGTTTCTGTCACCTTATGAGGGGTGATGAACTCGATGCCCTCATCATTCACATGAGCAACTGACAAGAAGTCACCTCCACCTGTGGAGCGGATCTCACAGTGTGGGAGATGAAGCTGACACACAGACTGCTGCAGACACTTGATGTCAAACAGGGGTCCTGCAGGCCGCTTGTGAAGTTGGACCAGCAGCTTCCTGTTCCAAGGGACAATCCCGTAAACCACGTCCCCTTCTCCCTCCATGTGGAACACCAGGCCTGTCACACTGCACTGGTACAGGCCTGGGCAGGAGCACTGGAACCTGTAGCTTTCATCGTTTTCGTCAGCAGTGATATCAGGTGTAAACTCCTCTGGATTTGCTGACAGGTCAGGTAAGCTGTTTGCTCGTGTAAAGGTCTTGTTCTTTGCAGAGGTTATTTGACTCAGCGAGGGAACGCTGTGAGAGCGAGTCAAACAGCTGAAGCCTCTTTTACTCCAACCAGGATCTGAGGAGAGGGTTTGGTGGTGAGAAGGGGTTGGCAGGGTGTTTGTGACTGAGCAGGTCGCAGCTGCAACAGGTGCCTCCACTTCCACCAGGACATCACTGTCACCTCCTGGCATACTTAAAGACTGCAGAGACAACAGCTCAAATGCATCTTGTGCTCCGCTTCCTTCAGTGCAGACAGTTGAGTCCTGGAGGACTGTGGGCCTTTCTTCTGGACATGGAGGGCTGTTTAACATAAAGTCAGAGGAGCTTTCAGGTCGTGTAAAGGTATGAAAAGGCCAGCAGAAGTCTTCTGTTAAGGAATATGGGGGTTGTTGAAGGTGAGAATTGAGAGGTGGCCCCATTTCTTCTAGTGCACTAAGGTCACCTCCAGGCTCACTTAGTGACTGCACTGGAAATCCATATGCATCTCTTTTTAGGCTTTCTCCAGTGCCATAGGTGGAGCCCTGTTGAACAGGAATATGTCCTGGATATAGAAGGCCAGTAACAGAAGGGAAGATGGACTGAGAGGAAGTTGACGGGTTGAAAGAATAAGGAAAGTTAGGAAAGATGGAGCTGCCATGTTCTGGAACAATTTTTGGGGGACGCCTAGAAGCACGCACCCTACATTTAGACGTAAGACGATGTAATGTGGAGACACTTTTGCGTGGCAGCTTATCCTGAACAACCTCCTCTGAAAACATCTCGTGTGCAGTCATCTGAGAATCGAGAGGCAGAGTTTTATCAGTTGAGTAGTGTTCAACAGTAACAGGTGGCCACATTTCTTCTAGTGCACTAAGGTCACCTCCAGGCTCACTTAGTGACGGCACCGTAAAACCAACTTCATCTTCTGCAGTCATCTGTTTTTCTGAGATAGAAGTTTGACGTCCTAGATTTTTGTATAGTTGCTCATGTGTGTCCTGATTCAGCTCTCCCTTCTCTGCCTGTAGTGCATCATCTATGCTCTCATAAATGTCTGCGTCATACCACCCAGAGGAGGGAGGAGTGTTTCCTGGATATTCATCCATATTTTTTTCCAACTTGATCTCAAATAGAAAGTTTTAAAACACCACCTTCGTGTTGGCTACTGGGGTTTTCACCTGGTCCCGGAACCTAAAATGAAGCAGAGAATGAAAAATTTAAATCCTTTTTAAAGTATAAAGTTGTTTTAGATTTTAAAACACAATTCTACATTGGTGCTTACCACATAGAAGAAGAAGAAGAAGAAGAAGAAGAAGGAGGAGGATGCGTCTCACAGTCACACAGTCACAGACTCATGTATTTACATACATGACTCCTGGCACTCCCTAACACTTCATGGTCCTGTTTCACAAGTCTAATTCCATCAGCGTTATAATATAAATAGGTAACATAACGGTTCTGTTCAGCTGTGAACCAGAACTGAACATGTTTGTTTAGGCTGAAATGAGTCAAACTGATAAAATGTCTCAGCCTGTTTTGACGCGTCTCTATACAGACTACCAAGCCTGCTGCTGCTGTTGGTGTAACTTCTCCCTCTGAAACCACAAATGGTTGTTTTTACATTCCTGTTTGTGTCCAGGTTACAATTTCTAACTTTGCGTGAGCGTCAGTGCAAGTCCATCACAATTAAAACACGTCGCTCCTCTCCGGTCCACCACTCTGATTTAGTCTGCAAACACTTGCCTCCATCATGGTACCTGAGGTGGTTTCTGTATGCGCACACTGATCTGTCTCCATATATGTCCTTGTAGGCTACACAACACTTTACAGTCATCTTTTTAAAGTCTGTAAAGTCATCTGTTTTGTATTCCTTAATTCCCACAGTCAAGCAGTCACAGTGTGTGTGTGTGTGTGTTAAAAAGCTTAAATTGTGAATATCATTACACGGGTAAATGCATTCAAGAGTGTGCCCTTTTTTTCTTATCATTATAGTAATGTACCATTTGATGATGCAACAGAAAATACATTTTTATGAACCTCCGAAACCAGTGAAGAGCAGATAAAGGAATTAAGAAATAAAGGAATTGAGCAATAAACATTTAAAAATAAAGAGCTAGGCTCTTTTTGACCATAAAAAGGTCGATGATGCGTGTGAAAATCAAACTTCACAGAATGCAAACATGATTTTAAACAGCTTAAACTGTCTGTTGTCAGAAAAATGAATAATGTTCCTGTTGTGGATGTAACAACAGAAACATGCTACTTTACTGTGTTGCTGTGACACTGGCCATGTCTCAACACTGGAAAGACGCTTCCCTCCTCCTTTTAGGGTAAACAAGTATTTTTGTTAGTGTAAATAGAAGAACTGAACATTTAATTGAATCCTTTTTTTCACGGTGGTTATTTTAAAAAAAAAAGGAAGGAAAAAGAGTGACGACAAATTCACAAATGTTCAAACAGGATAAAATAATGTTGCAAAGTCAAGTTGCAAAGAAGCACTCACTCGCTTACCGTGAGAAGCAGAGCTGTTCTGGGAGGCCTCTCTGGATGCTGTGCTGTCTTTGCCGGTGTTAAGATGTAAAATGTTTTGGATTAACTGCTGATATTCCCGTGTGTGAGTCAGATCGTAGACGTGGCTTTTGAGGACCCACTGTTGGCTAACCAGGAAATAAACACTGATTACTTCGCCTCTCTTATCACATTCATGTGTCTGTTATTTTTAAAAACATTGCGATAGAAACACTTTGCTGGAACTTTTGGTCTCGACAGTAATACAGTTAAATATTAGCCGTCTTCATTTCCATGTCATCCGTCGTCTGGCCACATAAAGACGAGCCGTGCTGGAGTCGAACCTCTAAACGCTGCAACGGGTCCTGCCATGATCCGCGCTGATGCTGGAAGAAGAAGGGGGACAGGAGACGCGTCCCTGTGCTGATACTGAGACATTCACAATAGTAAACGCTTAATAATGAAACCTGAATGTATCTAAAATGTGAGCCAAACGTGGCATTATATATGGCAGCCACACAATATAATGCTGTATAATACAATATGTACTGTAGCTTTGCGATGTATTCTGCAATGCCTCATATGAATAATATTTGAAATGAAACGATCCCGTCGTCATATTTGTTTGTTGTCTCCTGGAATTTATAGTAACAATTTAGATTTTTGGTTTAGGTACCTTGAAAGTGCTTGAAAAGTGCTTGACTTTTACAGTAAAGCTGTACGAAGCCCGTTTATTATAAGAAGGTTTAAAGCGCTGTTATGTTATCTTGCCAGAGGTCTTACACTTTCACCTTGACCACCAACGGTCTTTATATAGTTTTTGAGTTCTTGGTTCAGTGCAGCCTCTGGATATACTGAGTCAGCAATAAAGAAGTGAAAAGAAATGTCAGATTAATTTCTGTCTAGCAAGCCAATCTCATTTCTAGTAGTAGTACAAGTTACATTATGGTAGTCAGGATTACTTATGTCAGGTGGTGTAGTGTTTAGCACTGTTGCCTCATAGTGAGAGGGCTTTGTTTGAACCCACTGATGTGCACTTTTTTTTTGCTAATTATTAATCTAAAATTAAGATATAAATTCTTAAAATCAGCTCGATCAAGAGACCAAAATACTCATTTTAAGTAAGTCTGTCTTAAATAACTGAGTTATCATTGCTTGTAATAAGCAGAACTTGCTTAAATGTGGGCATTGTGTCTAAGGCCCATTACGCTTTTTCAGTGGCTAAACAAGCATTCATACGGAGGCCCTCTGGGGTCATATGGGGAAAAAAACTCAGTGTTGTAATCTGTGCGCACGGTTTGCGTCTTTTTCTAAACAACGGCAAATGGAGCTGTTATCAGTACCGGAAACCCGATTTGTTCTGCGCATGTGCGAAAAATGCGGCGGCTTCTTCTTCTTCTTCTTCTTCTTCTTCTTCTTCTTCTTCTTCTTCTTCTTTATTGACGGATTGCAACCAGCGTAAATAGGTGCATACCGCCACCTACTGGACCGGAGTGTGTAACATCTGGGTTTTACATCTTCAGGTTACAAAAACAAGAATGAAAAGCAAACAAACAAAACAACTATATCTTACGATCTAACGCTGTATCTTTAAAGGAATTTAAACAGAGCCTTACACCGTTCCCACATTTCACATCCCATTTGTTTTAAAAAGTATTTATTTAATAAGGAGTATAAGCAATCGCTACTTGGTGCAGGCACAATTTTACAACAGTAGGTGGCATAGTTGTCCCATTTAGCGGGATTTAACCTGGACTATGTTACATAAAGAATGTAATCACATTTGCCTTATTAAATGAATAAAGTTATTGTTAAATTCATTAAATTATGAAAAAGTATCTATTTATTATGATTAATTTTAACCTAAGATACCTTTTCAGATCAAATTTAAGTGGACTGCTAGATTTTGGTAGCATTGTAAAAGTCTATATGTATTTCTAAAGATGCGTTCAACCTATCAATATAAGGTGTGACTTCAATTGAAGCTTTTCATTTCTGCATTTAAGGGGAAAAATTTCCACACATGCGCAAAACAAATCGGCTTTCCGGTACGGATCGGTAACAGCTGTTTTTATAGGTATATTTATTTTTCAATAAATAACAATACTACGTTTCAAGGATTTATTTGTCACATACTCATATTTCTCAGTATGTGCAGTGAAAAGCAGCGGTGGCATATCCTAGAGGGTGTGCTAAAACGTTAGTGTGCAATAATAACAATACATATATTCTTTATATTTGATGTCCTTGACTGTGTATTACTGTGATCTGTGTTTTCAATGTCTGTCTGCAAACCAAATTTCCTTTGGGATAATAATAAAGGTAAAAAATGTTGTGGAAAAAACACATAAGATACAATATAGTATGGGATATAAAACATAGTATCAGGTGAAATGTGGTAATAATATCGTGTAATGTAATATATAGTATAGTACAGCAATATAACACAGAAAGTCAATATTATGGTATAAGTATAAATATAGTATACTATAGAATAATACAGTATATGACTAGTATAGTATATATATATATATATATATATATGTATAGTATGTAACAGAAGATATCTAGCAAAAATATATTAATTAGTCCAACAGAGAGGCAGAGAATGGTGTCACATCAGACACAAATTTTTTCATTATTATTAACATTTTATTAACAAAAAATGTTAATGGTACGCGCTCTACCAGGTGAGCTACGGCGTCCCGACCCAGAATATTTTTGTATATATCTCAGAACATGACTAGAGGGAGACTTTTAGAAATAAAACCCAGAACATACCGTAACTCTTAAATGTACTTTCGTCGTCTCTTGTTTTTCGATTGACCCTGAACGCAGCATGATGACGGTGTCGCGCTGTTAGCCAATGGCTGTTTAGAAGGGGCGGGGCTCAATAAACTTTGCGACCCTTGCCTTTGCTGGCTGTGGCCGCAGAATCTCATTCAATCAGCAGACTCACTTGGTTCACGTCCGTCGTGGGGATTTTCAGGACAAACGGACGCTGTTTATATTTTACTAACTTACAGAGCTGCTGAAACCGGAGCTGTCCAGCACGAGACGAACAGCTGACACCTCGGCTGCTGCTCTCACCTGAGCTGTCAGCAGGTGGAGGAGGCAGCTTCTCTTTATTGAGACGCTGCCGAGGTGACAGGGTTTATTAGCACACGATTGAAAGACAATAAATGAGACAATATGCCCTCACATGTCCAGAACTAACTAACTAAATACAGAGCCAGCTATAAATAGATTATTGACTTTAATTTCAGCCGGCATAATCTTTCTGTGAAACGTTTTTAGCTCACCGACATGATTATGACAACTGACACGCGTCACCGACACTGGCGGAAAATTAAAGGTGGAGTATGGTCGTTAATAATTTAGCTGTCAAACAACCTATTTTGTCTTTTGGTTTTTATTCCGTTTACATATGAGAGAACAAAGAGAACCTGTCCACATGTCCCCGTTGCAGGCCCCCCGGCGCAGCTCTAAGTCTCATTGGCTGGCGCCGCGATACAACCCGACCTATTGCGTGACTCCACACTGAGAAGACCTAACGTCGGCTTCTGTGATTGGCCCAAACGTTTGGCGCCTCTTGAATCTGCCGCTGCCGTAGTGGGCGGTGAGTGAGAGACGGTGAGCAGTTTGAACCGTCGCTGAGCTGAGGCGGAAACATTGAAATTGGACAAATTTTTTTATAGACAGGGCGAAATTAAACGGCGCGATTCCGATCCGCAAACACAGTGTCTTTTGTGCTAAAGCCAGGTCTAAAGTAGGGAAACGGCAGCTTTTTCTGTTTGCCGACTCTGGGTACGTAAAGCCGGTGTCGCGCAAAGTGAATCTCTCCCTCCTCCTGAGCTAAGTGCTAGCTAGCCGCCGAGCTAACGTTACAGCTAGCCGGAACACGGAGCCAGCTAATCCCCAACACAAAGGACGACTTTGCCAGTGTTTGTCATATCGATCCCGAATCACTCCGTTGAATGAGGACTGGGCCTCCTGTACAGGTAAGAGAAGCTGTCAGTGCCACTGTCTTTATATCCAGCGCCTTTGTTGCGATTCAAATGGCCCGGGTCTGTTCTTGATGCTTTGTGGATGCCCCAATCTTTGTTAACTAACCAACTGTTAGCTAGCTCGCCGGGGGTGTCGTGCCAAATTTTGTATCCCTGTCAGAGTTCATTCCCTCGTAAAGATACCAACTTTTTCAGCGTAGTTCTTAGGAAGAAAACACTTATGACAGAGTGTAAACTAAGGCTTTAATAAATTGGACCATGGTGAGGCGGTTTGTATGTTGGGGGAACACAGTTTGAGGGGATACAAACTTGGCACGATCGGCAAGCTATCGTTAGCTTGAAGCTTGCTTGTTATTTGTAGCTAGCTCACCCAGTGGTCGTCCTGGATGCTGGTTGACACGGTTCTTACCCAGACTCGTTTATGTTGATACCCAAATTAATCATTTTTCTGGACGTTGCTGTGCATTTTACGGGTTGTTTGTAAGTGTATAATTAGATGACGAGTGGGAGACGGAGAGCAGCGATCTGTGTGGAGGGTGTTCTTGAAACCAGGGCGATGATTTAACTTAGAAAAGTGATTGACACTTAATATATTGATGTCAGCGTCAGTATGTGTCATTTGAGGGATTGTCACATCTTGAGTGCTGAGAAAAAGCGAAAGTTCGACTTTCTGTCATGTAAAAATTACCACGTTGTCCACGTTTGTCTTCATGCCTTATGGGTGCGATATTCAGCCACTTGCCTCCTTCTAAAAGCTCATAACATCTTATGGATTGGGAGAATAGAGTCATCTGTAGTGCTGATACATAACCCAGGAAGCTTTTGTCCCAGCAACCAAGAAAGAAGCCATGTCAACCAGCCACAGGTTGATAAGGAGGATCATATAAACTCATTTGCCAGCTTTTAGGTACACCAAGCTAAAACTATTGCAGACTAATGTATCAGCTCTGCAATAAATCCAACCTTCATTAAAGTTATAATGTTCAGATTTAGTTGAAAGATCTTATTGACAGAGGGATTTACTAAAACTCAATTTTTTGTAACCTCAAGTCAGTCTGTGGTTTGAAGATAAGCATGGCAAATGTGTCATACCAGTGCAGTCCTCCACATCTCTTACAATGTGACACACAGTTTACCAGCATGTCTCCATGGCAGCCGTCTGACACGTGTAATTGAAAATGTGAGATTTGAGTCAGGCTGGTGGGCAGCGACTCACGCTGACTAGCTGGGTGGCAAATGGATCAGACGACTGTTGTGATTTACACAAGAGAGTTGTGAAAGAACAAAAAGTGAAGTCGTGGATTTCCTGTTCAACTCCTCCCAGTGAACAGCAGATTTGCCAAAGGGGTCAGGAAAATCCCATCGCCTGCATTTGAACCATCTTCAATGTTTGAACACAGAAGTGAGAACTGAATAGAAGCTGTTTTTATATTGTTGCTGTGTGTCTTTTAGCCAACCTGGTTCCAGACGTCCAACTAACCTAACAGAGTTGTGATATGTGTATCAGAAACCGGTTGGTGGCTCGTGTAATTATCGTTTTTACATTTGAGACTTTATTACATTAAGTCACAGATATAAACCACTGTTTCTTCCTCTGTACTCTGTTAAACCAAAGAAAGATGGGAGCTTGAAATTATATACTGTATTTCCTTACTTTGCGCTTGCATTTTCCTATATAGTAGTTCTGTTTTGGGCTTGTGCTGTACAAAACCCTTAAGTGGGTATTTAATTTCAGGCTGCCATTGTTTGTTTAGTTTGAGGAATAGTATTGGTATTTGTGAAATGGGTTAAAAATCTATTACTGTGTAGCAGAGATTTTATTGATTGTAACAGCATGGGGGGCTGGCTTATATCAGTGAGTGAAAGATAATTATCAATGACAAAGTCCCAAATGTGGAATTGATGAATTCATGAGAGGCTGGTGGAACTGGAGCTAATCAAAAGCAACCTTCATGTGGTCGTGATGTTGGTTTCCGTATGTTTCAGCCCCACAATCCCCACAAACAGTCCTGGCCTAGAGTGCAAATATGAAATGTGAATGCATTTAATGTGTAGAAACCTTCCTCCTCCGTCTGTTTGGCTGCAGGTTGATCATGGTGCTGCCAGGGAAGCGCTCGGAGAAGGGTCCGGCCTGCTGGAAGAGGAGGGTGAAGTCTGAGTACATGAGGCTTCGGCAGCTCAAACGCTTCAGACGGGCCGATGAGGTCAAGGTTTGTCCACACGCAGACCTTCACAGAATGCGGATATTCACAGCATATTAAAACAGGCTGGCCTGACATGAAGGTTAGATGTTCAAATTTCCATTGTTTTCTGAGCCTTTTAAAGGACTTCTCGTCCATGTTGGCTTAAAAGCTGAGGTCCAAAGTTCATTCTTGACCTTGATTTATATTTAGACCTAGCATACCTTGGGTAAAACCAAACTAAGCTAAGCTACATGTGGAGACTTGATAATAAAATCCATATACAGTTCCCTTACTACCAGTTTATAATCATGAAAAATAACAACAGGAAGTTTGCATGCCAACATTGCACGCACTCTCATTTCCTCTTTACATCTGCAGTGTTTTGTCCCTGTGATGTTTTGTTTACGCTTTGAACTCCTGTTTAGGCAGTGAAAAATCACTTAGGACGCCTTTAGAGTTAGACAGGCCAGGGTAGCCTTAAATCCAGTGATCAGATTCGGGAACAATGTACATATAAAAGTACATGAAATGGTGTTAAATTGTGCAGATGGAGAAGAGGTGGTGCTCTTAGAAAGCTGTTTCTATACACCAGTAATCACACATGATGGCCACTTGGCATGTCAGTCCAGTAATGTTATCTTTTACTTCATTTTTAAGTCACTGTTTTTACAGTGGTATGTAGGTAGCATTAGCAATCAAACATCAGCATCCTGTCAAATGGGGGCTGGTGATTTACTCTTATATATCCGTTTCTTGGCTTTTGTTCTTCGCAGTTAATCAAACTGTCTTTTAACTCTTCCAGAGCATGTTCAACACCAACCGTCAGAAAATCATGGAGCGAACCAACATTTTGAACCAGGAGTGGAAGACCAGGCGGATCCAGCCAGTTCACATCATGACGTCTGTCGGCTCCTTAAGAGGCACCCGAGAGGTCAGCGGAGTCACTCTGTTCTCAGGACACTGACGTGTAGACCAATGTCTCTGTGAAGGTGTAGAGAAAGTGTTCTGACTGTGCATGTTCTCTGCTGTCCTGTGCAGTGCACCGTGGACAGCGGTTTCTCTGAGTTCCCCAGGCAGGTCATCCCCCTGAAGACTCTCAACGCCGTGGCCTCAGTCCCGGTCATGTACTCCTGGTCACCGCTGCAGCAGAACTTCATGGTGTGTGTGTGTGAAAGACTTTATAGTATTTGTGTGCCTAGTTGTAGAAGTGAAACAATGGCATCAATGATTTGTACCTTTGGCTGTTTGGTTTTTGCTTCAGGTGGAGGATGAGACGGTGCTCCACAACATCCCCTACATGGGAGACAAGATCCTGGATGAGGATGGTACTTTCATAGAAGAGCTCATCAAGAACTATGACGGCAAAGTCCACGGAGACAGAGGTACGGTTCAGTTAGCACACAGAGGTTAGTGGGGGTAAACGGTGGCTGTTGCTGTACTAAATATGATGCTTTAAGGAACAAACTATTTTTTTCTAGATACAGGATGTATCAACATCTGAGCGAGTAACCAGACCAAAAATAGCACCGTGTTAAAAATACACAAGGGGCTGTAGTTGTGTGGGCGTGTCCCATCAGGACTAAAGGGCTGGTGAGAAGAGGAAATGCGATTCAGGAAGTCCAGCTTGAGTAATAGATTCATGAGTTTATAGTACAATGAGGTAGGATGTTATCACAGCAAATATTTCAGTGATCATTTTATCCTCCCTCTCAACAATTGGAAGGTAAACAGCAGAATTATGCTCACGTTATAAAGTAATCTGCCAGGAATGTGCACTTGCATACATTTTTTTGGGCCTTGCCAGATGACTTTGTATTGCGTTGGAACAAATGTTTGCTCTGTTTATTTTTGCTTTTTGTACATTTTTCTTTTCTCTGTGATATCTGCCACCACAGAGGCAACGTAAGAGGGAAACTTTCCTGCTCATTAAAGACATTTAACTCATGCCTGGTGTTTTGCAGAGTGCGGCTTCATCAACGATGAGATATTCGTGGAGCTGGTCAGCGCTCTGTCGCAGTACAGCGACACCGAGGATGATGGGGACGACGACGAGCAGGACTTGAAGGTAGACAAGGTGGAGATGTGTGACAGCAAGGAGCATCCAGAGGACCCCCGCAAGGATGGGCTGATGAACAACGAGAGTAAGTCCATCACCGAGATGCCAGTGATCATCATACATTCATGTGAACGTGGTGACTGCATGCAAGCATCTTGGTGGGATGTTGAAGATATTTTTGCTAACAGTCAGAACGGCCAGAGCTTCAAACCAGTGCCTCCTGCGAGCCTCTACTCTGATGTCGCCCTAAACAGACGACTGAAAGGCGCAGAGAGATAACTGAATAAAGGAATAAAAATATTATTTATTCCTTGCCTGTTTATATGCCTCTTTGTTGTGCTTCACACAATGAATTGAGTGAGGTTTTTAGATGTGGTTGTGTCAGGTTATCTGATGAGAAAACAGGTCACCACACATCTGATTTTCAAGAGACTTCGGCTGAACCAAACTTTCAAATCCAAGCAAACACATACAAGCTAACAAAAAATCACCAATGTTACCATCACATGCCAACAAGAATCTATGTGATTATGTGTACAGTGGGGGGAAAAAATAATAACTTAGTGTGTAGTTCCTCTCAATTTACTTTAGCTTTGTTTGGCCCAGCGGCAGTCCGGTCAGAACTGTCACCTTTTTCCTCCCACTGGAGTTTTTTGTTTATAGAAACCCCACAGAGTGGCCTGATGAAGACACTATAATTAAGGTCAAACTTTCAAGGTTTAAAAAGACAGAACTGCCACACCGCTGCTCTAATTTAGAAGAAATGTAAGTGGTTAAAAATATGACGTATTGTGCTATTTTCTTCGTGGCTGAACAACATTTCCAAGCTTTCATTTCTTCTCAAAAAACCTTAGTTAAAAAAAAAAAGATGACACTGGCCAGTGGTTTAAGGAAAAGTGCCCTGATGGAAAGCGTGTATGTGTCGTCTCCAGGCCGAACCAACAATGACGGCTCCAAGAAGTTTCCCTCTGACAAGATATTTGAAGCCATCTCCTCTATGTTCCCCGACAAGGGCTCCACTGAGGAGCTCAAAGAGAAGTTAGTGGGTTTGTTTGTATGTGACTGTGTTAGTGTTGTGATGATAACAGAGGGTCAAATTAACTGATATGGATAGAGAGAAAAATAATACTCTTTCTTTGTCATGTCTAGTTTTGTTAAATGTTCAAAATCTACTTTTTTAATCTGTTTGCTTTCTTTATCTTTGTACCGAAGTGGAATATTCAGATGGGAAAGTTTGAATCGAAGCCTCTCTGGTATTGTGACAACACTATCACAGAGTGTGTGTGCTGCGATGCACGTATCAGGGTTTCTACACAGCTGTGGGAAACTATAATTTGATCATTCAGATCGGGACACGTCACGGACTAATGTACGGTCAGAAGAAGACGACAGAACTGTCAGTCATTTTATTTAGACTGCAGCTCTATAAGCAGATGTCTCGAAGAGTATTGTGGTGGAAATTTACAGTGACAGGTTCTTCCCTATTAAGCAGGAACGTGTTTACGACACTGACACTCCTAATCCCATTGTTATGAGACAGCAGGTGTTTCCTCTTTGCACGGAAATGAATCTTGTTTATGCCAAGTTAATTAAATGTGTTCATGTAAGACTTTTTACTCAACAAGAACAGAGAGGCTGATTATGGGCCTGTTTGACAGGATGAAGAATGCTGTTTTGACATGGAGAATCAGTAGAAACCCTGGTGTGTGCATGTGTGTCTCAGTAAGTTTTCTTTCCGTTCATGACACCGACTGTAAGCAGCTTTAATTTCTCTGTGTGTGTGTGTGTCTGTCAGGTACAAGGAGTTGACGGAGCAGCAGCTGCCCGGCGCGCTGCCCCCTGAATGCACACCGAACATCGACGGTCCAAACGCTCGCTCTGTGCAGCGCGAACAGAGCCTGCACTCCTTCCACACTCTGTTCTGCAGACGCTGCTTCAAATACGACTGCTTCCTCCACCGTTAGTAACAACATGGAGCTGTGACTTTATCTAAACGAGACATTTAATGATAAAATTGCCATCTTAACTTAAAAACGTAAGGATGCACTGATCCAATGTGCTGGATTGGTATCGACCAATTACATTACATGAAACTAGAGTTTGTTTGCTGTCATTTCACTCTTTGTACGTTTTTGTCATGTTTTGCCATTTAATTGGATAGGTCAGATCGATGCAGCGAGGTATAAAGATTTTAAATTTGGAGGGGAAACGAGCACCGGCATTGGCTGTCGAGTTTAAGTATGATATTGGAAGATCGGTGCATTCCTATTTTAAAAGCAAACTCAACAAGAAGCTGATTTGTTGTACTGCTGAGTCTTGGCTTTTACTGACGGCAAACTTTCAAATGTAACTGGTTATTTTTTAAAGGAAGTGGTTCTAGCATCTTTTTAAACAGGCAGCTTATTTGTTAAATGTTTTGTTAGTAAAGTTGAGTCGATGCTAAAACTCACCTGATGGCCTCAGAGTTCACATCAGCACACATCTCTTCCATCTTATGTCCCCTCCTTCAGCTTTCCATGCGACTGAAAACACCTACAAGCGCAAGAACTTGGAGAACCTGGTGGACAGTAAACCCTGCGGCATGGACTGCTACATGTACCTGGTGCAGGTGAGGCAACTAACTTCTGAAACATTCCTTTAATACCACAGCAGTGTTAAAGGTTCTGCTAACTCTGTGAATCATCTGGTCTATTAGACAAAGTTGGATATGTTTACCTGAACAGTATTACTGATAATAGATTGTATCACTGTCGTCATGCTGTGATTGCTCAGGACGGGATGGTGACCGAGTACGCCGCAGGCGTGGTTGGCGAGCGGGCCAAGACGCCCTCCAAGCGCACGGTGGGCCGTCGCCGTGGACGACTGCCCAACAGCAACAGTCGGCCCAGCACCCCCACCGTTTCCTCGGAAACCAAAGACACAGACAGCGACTGCGAAGGCAGCAAAGAAGACGAGCAAGACAACGACAAAGACGACGAAGACAAGAAAGACGAGAACACCAGCAGCTCAGGTACAAGATCTCCCTCATCTCTTTGGCCATAAACATCCCTGTAGGTTCCCTGGAAAACCCAAACCTAACACAACTTTACTAAGCAACATTCAAGGTTTAACAACAATAGCTTTTAAGGCAAAAGGTTCTTGGTCCCCCCTGCAGTGGAAACGCCCTAAGTGATCATATTCTGTATGTACAGAGGGGAACTCGCGCTGTCAGACTCCGGTGAAGATGAAGCTGACCGATGAGGCTGAAGCGGTGGATTGGAGCGGGGCCGAAGCCTCTCTCTTCAGGGTTCTCATTGGGACATACTACGACAACTTCTGTGCCATCGCACGGCTCATAGGCACCAAGACCTGCAGACAGGTGAGCCGCCAGTGACCTCCAGTTAGATTATTACTTATAGCGGCTTATTGTTCGATTCTGTTTCATTTTATTGGACTTTTAGTTAAGAATATTATCGTAGTTCACAGAGTATACATTTTGGAACTGAAGATACGTAAGATAGAAACTTTGCAATCCAGCATTGAACTGTCCGTATGAGTCACCTGCCAAATGGACTCAAAGTTTCTCTTAAAACTTAAAGCATGCTGCTCTGGTGTCTAACGTAAAGTAAAGGCAAAACAAAGTCTAACAGGGTTCGTGCAGGGTTGAGAGTCTGGAAATTGTTTGTTGCTTGAATTTTACTCTGAAAAAGCAGTGCGGACGGGTTCCTGATGGACACAGTCTGAAATGTTGTCTCGACTGTGGTCCTGCAGGTTTACGAGTTCAGGGTGAAGGAGTCGAGCATCATCGCTCGGGCTCCTGCTGAAGACGAGGACACACCGCCTAGAAAGAAGAAGAGGAAACACAGACTGTGGGCCACTCACTGCAGGAAGATCCAGCTGAAGAAAGGTCAGAGGTCACTTCAGCACAGAAAGAACCCAAACATTATATTTCACTATTGGTTCTTGGAAGTCATACATTCGGAATAACTCAAAAGTTGATCGTGTCCACAGAGAAATAATCAATCGGATGAATTGGACTGTTAAAGCTGGAGGAAACGCAGAAGACGATTGATTTGAAAACATCCAGTTTGACCTCTGCGTCCCTTCTGACCCCTTTTTACAGATGGCTCATCCAATCACGTGTATAATTACCAGCCATGTGACCACCCGCGGCAGCCCTGCGACTCCTCGTGTCCCTGCGTCACCGCTCAAAACTTCTGCGAGAAGTTTTGCCAGTGCAGCTCTGAGTGTAAGAACACACACACACACTGCTGACGCGTGCAGCTAGATTTCTGCAGTGGGATTTAACTCCCCTCTTGTGTATTTGGGTGCAGGTCAGAACCGTTTCCCAGGTTGTCGCTGCAAAGCTCAGTGTAACACCAAGCAGTGTCCCTGCTACCTGGCAGTCCGGGAGTGTGACCCCGACCTCTGCCTGACCTGCGGCGCTGCAGACCACTGGGACAGCAAGAACGTGTCCTGCAAGAACTGCTCCATTCAGCGGGGCGCCAAGAAGGTAACACACACAGTCTCTTAGTGACTTGATTGGACCAGAACCAACACTTTTTCTGAGCACAAACAATGTTTCTAGACCGGTTTTCTTCTCCGTCTCTCAGCATTTGCTGCTCGCCCCGTCAGACGTGGCAGGTTGGGGCATCTTCATCAAAGAGCCGGTCCAAAAAAACGAGTTCATCTCCGAGTACTGTGGGGAGGTAGGACTGAGTTCTGATTCTGACTGCGAGTTTTGCTCGGCTGCTCACAATTATGCTTTGGGTGGGAAAACACTTTTATTAAATTAAATATCCAAATAAAGTGTTTGTGACGTCCATGTTTGCAGATTATCTCTCAGGATGAAGCAGATCGCAGAGGGAAAGTCTACGACAAATACATGTGCAGCTTCCTCTTCAACCTCAACAACGGTAACACACACACACACACACACACACACACACACACACACACACACACACACACGAGAGACCGGTTGAGATTGTGGGCTTTTCTCAGTGAGCTTTCAGGTCTGGTTTAAAAGTCTGTTTAAGCGTTTTCTTTTCTCTACAGACTTTGTTGTTGATGCCACGAGGAAAGGCAACAAGATCCGCTTTGCCAACCACTCTGTCAACCCTAACTGCTATGCAAAAGGTAATAAGATGAAGATGTAGCTGGAAAAAAAGCAGCGTGGATTTTAACACGCAGGTCACGTGATGCTGTCTGTTCTGTCCTCTGCAGTGATGATGGTGAACGGGGATCACAGGATAGGGATCTTTGCTAAGAGGGCCATCCAGACCGGAGAGGAGCTCTTCTTCGACTACAGGTCAGTCGTTTTATTGACAAAAAGATCCATTAAATAAAATAAACGACAAATTAATCGATAATGAAGGAAATGGTTGGTGTCGGTGCGTCCACGTGAGAACAAACTGAGCCTGAACTGTCCTCGTGTTTGCGTCCGTGTGCAGGTACAGCCAGGCGGACGCTCTGAAGTACGTCGGGATCGAGCGGGAGATGGAGATCGCCTGACTCGGACTTCTACCTCCCGTGGATCGATGACACAAAGGCCTTACACTCAAACACAAACAAACACACCTTCACTTCAGGAAATCCGGGCGACTTGTCAAAATGCTAGAAAGCTTCAGGAAAACTGGGAATATTTGAAGCAGAATTTTCTTGCTGTTTCTTTTTGCCACCTTGGTCTTTTAAAAAAAAAAAAAACTTTTCATATCCGTTTCTCATTTTTCTTCGTGTTATTTTTCTTCTGTCGACAAATCTTCCTCATCTGTCGAGGCGGGAGTCTCGGATTCATTAATCTTCCCTCGGCTGAAGGAAACTGACTCTCGTTTGTCTTTTTTTTTTTTTTTTAAATCTCTCAACTTCAAGTGTTGAACAGTGAGAGGAGGCGAACCCACAACTGTTTTTAAAACCGGCTTTTCAGTTCAAGCTTCAGGGACCAAAATCCTCCACCAGCTGTCTGGACTCTGTTTGGACTGCGTGTCACATCATGTTGTGTGCAGGTCAGGAGGGCGTTCACAAAGCAGCGTCACGCCAGATCCAACGCGGTCAAACGCACTTCTGACAGAAAACATCGACACGCAACACGTTCGATAGTCAACAAAGTTCATCTGCAACAATTTTGATATTTGATTATTCTTTAAGTAAAAATGTCGCTAAAAGTTCACTTTGTGTTGGATTTTCTGTTTTTCTCAGTCATATTTTGTCGGAAAGTGTTGGTCGGACAAAACAAGACATTTTATAAACTAAACCATGAATAGATTGATGGAGAAAAGCTGCAGATTAATTAATGATAAAATAATTACTTATTGCAGCCCAAGATTCGATTAGTGGACAGGTGTTTGACTTACATAAATTTTGGTTTTATGAGGCTTGAAACTAATGATTCATTTGATTAATTAACATGTTTGGGTTATTTATATTTTTTGGTTAATCAGTTCGTTTGGCACTTAAAATGTCCTGTTGTGTCGGACCAACAGTCCAAAACCAAAAGCTGATCAGTTTACATTGATATAAACAAAGAGAGAAAAACAGCAAATCTGGAACCAGAAAACATTTTAGCTTAATAAATGATCAATTAAAAGTAATTTATCAAAATTGTTGCTCGTTCATTTTCTGTAATGAGAACCAGTTTCTCCTCTTCAGTCTCAGTCCAATGAACTTAGATCTTTAGGTTTTTGTTCGCAGCGTCGGCGAATATTCTTCTCCTGTTATTGATTTTTACATCTTTAATGGGGAAAAAAAAATGTTAAAAATAACAACTCAGAGGGGAAAACTGGAGATTAGAAGCAAGTGCCAGCCAGGCTCTAACTTTTTATTTTTGGGGACCTAATGATGCCTTCAGGGCCTGCTGAAATAATCCTGTTCTATCATTTGAAGTTTGGAGACGCCTCCACGCTGGTGCTGTTTGGAGGTGACTCTGCTTTGTGACGCGTGCCCTCTGCTTCAGGTGCTAATGTGAAAACACAAAACCACGACAGGACGCTCGACGGCAGCCGGCAGACTAACGGGTTTCCTGTCGTGAACACGTGCTGCTCTGCTTCTTACCAAACTGAGGTTTCCGTTCACGTTCTCCTCCGACGCTCTGCCGTCTGTTTTCCCAGCAGCACTGTGCTCTACGCGGACGGACTCGGTTTCTGCGTCTCTGCTCCCCGTTCGGCTCTAAGAGCTGATCTGGAGTCAGCTGCTGCAGAGTTCACACAGGAGCTAGAGTTGGGATCAATAATGGTTTCATTTTGGTTCTAAGTAAAACCCCCTGCGACGACAAATCTTTCTTATAGGAGTGCATCAAATTATTATTTTTATTATCGATTAATCTCTCTCATTTTTAGGATCTGTTTTTAAGTTCGTCGGCGATGCCTTCAAGTGTCTGACACACAAAACAGAATATTTGGCATTTTGTTTGGTTAATCAACCGTAGCCAAATAATCAATTATTAAAATAGTTAATTCAAATGATCGATTAGTTGTCTCAACTGTTAAAGCTCTGAATTCCTGTAAGAAATAAATTATTCATCACTTTTCTGTCGATGGACGGAGACGTTTGTCAGTTTCCAAAGTCAAGAATGAGCCCAAGCTCAAGTTTCTCCAGAAGCCGTAACACTTCGAGATGTCGTATCTACAGTGCCCGCTCCTCAACGAAGGTGTTGAATCATTGTGCTGCTTGTTGATAAAATGTTATTGAACCCCGATTCTGCTCAAACAAAGTGAACTCGAGCTGCAACTAACGATTGATCCCGGCAGTCTGCAGATACTCACTTTAAAGCTGGAGCAACCTGAGGAAGTTCAGCATGTTTTCTTGTAAAATAACAGAAGCAGACGATCGATTGATCGATGATGGAACAGAGTCTGGAGCGGCGTGAGAGCGTGACGGGAAACGTTTTTAGATGTTGAACCTCCTCTTCCCTCTCTGCGGTGCCTTGAGTCCTTACCAGAACACTCGCCGCTCAGCCGAGTGTCTGATTCCTAACTTTCTGCATGATGAAGACGTTTTTTGCCTCTTTCCTCCTCTCGTCCGTCTGGTGCTTCGAGGACCTCTAGCGACTGTCCTGCCGCCTCCACGTGATGTCCAATCAGTGTGATATAATCTTGACAGTTTTTTGGAGAGCTCCTCGTTAAATAAGCCTTTGAGTAATGTACCAACAATCACACTTTGACGCTCTTATCTCCTTTGACGTGAACTCTGGTGCTTAGAAAAACGCCACAGACTCTCGGCCCGGCGTCTGGCCGACTTGAAGCAATACCAGCCTTTTTGTTTGTTTGTTTGTACTCATTTTCCTGCCGAGGAGATGCTCCCGTTTGTTCTCCACCTCCTCAACTTTCCACCTGGTAATTTATTACACACTTCAGAGACAGACAGAGGGACGTCTCATGCTGCTGTGATGTCTGTAGTCGATGGACTAAAGACTTCAGGGGCTCTGAAACCTGGTGCTTCTCTCGTGGGGTTCCTACACATGTCCTGTTCCAGGTTAGGCCCAAAATTCTGGGGGAACTTTCACATTGAATTCTCAGATTTTAGTGACATTTATGTGCACGAAAAGGGCAAAATCCGCTGTTCTGGTGACCCAAACAGAAATGTGTAGGAACCCTTTTTGTTTTTTATTACAGTTGTCTAAGATCACAAACCATTACTGCTGATTCAAATGAGCCTTCCCACGTTCCTCATTTCCTCACATGTAAAACAGTGACTCTGAACTTGTTTTCATCCCAAACAAACTCCACAGCAGCTGCTTTCAGTGGAGTCAGCTCCCGTGGAGTTTCCTTTAAAAGATTCACCGACGCTGAAAAGCTTTTGAGTGCAGGATGATAAAGAACCAGCGACTCTCAAAGGTTCGTGGTTGTGTGTTTCTCTGATTGGAGGGCTGGGTAACAGAAAAATAAGAGCCAATCAGAAACAAAACAGTCCTGTGACAGTGTTTCTGATTGGCCGATGAACATCAGTTAATGTGGGGGGGGAGCTTCTCTAATGTCCAAACAGGATATGATCCGATTGTTACAACACTCGTGCGTTGTTACCCGGCCCTTCTGCAGGTTATTTATCGTTTCAGACGTCCGCCTGCGTTAATGTTTCACTCTTGTCAAACCAGGACCACTTTTTTCCTCCTATGACACAGGTGCTGATTTTGTAATGTTTACAGGGATTTTGTTGTTCAAAGTGATGCAGATTAAAATATTATAAATGGTTATTTTCTTTTCTGTTTTCATTCCTACTCTGAGGTGAGTAGTAACTGAAGTTTTAGTCAACGTGAATCAACTAAACCGGGTCTTTATTTTAATGTTTAATTTAAACTCTTAACTTTCTGGTTACACTCGTCTTCCAGATCCAATCCTGAGCGATCGATCACAGAGAAGACGAGTGTAACCGCAGCATGTTTTTCTTTCATTGGTTTGTATTTCCAGGTTGAGTCTGTGCAGCTTTCTGTTTAAACTTATGGAGTTTACTTTTAAAAACTGGCTGTTATTCATCAAACAAAAGTGAAACTTGTCCATGATCATGACTGACAAGTTTGATCCCATAATGGGGAGGTCGTTATCAAACCTCTGGGGCACATCTACTGAAAGTCTTTGTTTAGAGCGGATTGGTTGACGGATAAGTTTTGTTTCTGTACACTGAAAGTTATTTAATGCTGTAATCACGGCTCCTGTTCGTACTGGACGTGAAGAGATCCCTTCGTTGTGCAACTACACTTTAAAATCCAACTTCTAACATGAAACAAAGCATCTTTTTAGTGCAGAATCCCGGCCGACCTGTGGTCGAGTTTAACTAAACGCCTGCAACAAACCGACACGTGAGGAGGACGCAGCCTCAGATTAACGTAGGAAGAGGACTGTAGTTGCACAGCGAAGGGAGCGACATTTACTCTTTCACACTGAAAGAGACATCAGAGGGAATCTCACTTCCTCTTCCTGCGCTCTACCCTCCAAAATAAAACACTGGTTAACTCCTGTCAATCAAAGCCCAGTGAAGATGAGCGAGAAACTGAAGCACGACTTCCTGTTTACAGCTGAGCCTAAATGTCCGCCCTGCCGTCCCGCTGCTGGTGTGTCGGTGTGAACAGAGTCTCGGGGGAGGCGAGCATTAGAGAAATCTTTCCTTGTTTTTATTTATCACACATTTAGAAAATGAACCACACTATACAAATGTCCACCGTTCAGTAATGAAACAGGCCTCCTGCATGAACCCAACCGACCTCAAACCCAAACAGGCAACTTCAGCAGATAAAGAAGCGTCATGGCGGCTCTAAACTCACCACCTCCTCCTCCTCCGGTTCAGTCGCAGACTTTAATTACAGGACCGGCGTCGGTTTCGTGTCGTCGTACGGTGGACTGCGTCGGCTGCCCAGTGACTCGACTTTTATTTTTACTTTTTAATCTTTTTCGTGGTCACTGAGGTGCAGGTAGGCAGTAGCATGCAGAAACCTTTGGATGCGGCTCTCCTCTGATTGGCTGTAGGCTAATTCATTATGTTTGCGCTATGTAAAGAAGGGAGTAGGGTTTGTTTTTCCTCTTAGAGTCTGTGGTTGTTATTTACAATATGACAACAAGGAAGTGTGTTTGTGTGTGTGTGTGTGTGTGAGTCCTACAGATGGGACGGGACAGGCGAGGGGTTTCCCAGTCTCAACGGGAGGGGTTGTTCCTTCATCTCTGAAGGGAGAGCAGAAAGTTCACACCCTCCTCCCCCTCAGGTCGATGGTTGGTTGTCATATCAGGACGGTCACGTCGTCGGCGACACACTCACAACATGTCCGCCGCTCAGAGGGATCCTCACTTTATTACTCAGACATAAAATTTAAAAAAAAAAAATGAAGATAACAAATAAAAATAAAACTGAGGAGAGCCGGCGGGAGGGAGGGCGGGAGGGAGGGAGGGCGGCGTTCAGGCCAGGTAGCTGTACGTGTCCTTCTCACCGTCCACCCGCTCCAGGTACTCCTTCTCTATCAGGATGTCGATGCATTTCTGTCCACAAGAGGGAGACAGAATCCAAACGTGAGGGCAGGAACACCAGAGAGATGATCTTCTTTTAGCACATCTGGCATTATTATACTTTGATTATATATGAACAACGCCCAAACCAGCAACATGTTAGACCGTCTCTAAGTCCTGTCTGAGCCCACTGGCTCCTGCTGAAGACTCTTTAAAGACTCCTCACAAATATATAATTTCTTGTTAAAAATGTTTCTGGACAACAATGGAGCTCTTTGGCTCAGAGGAGGAAGATATCAGGCTGTGACGCACACAAAAAGTTGAATATCACCAGACTTAAGGCCTTCACACACAGTTTTTTGTGCGATTAATTCGCACATCAATATATTTTTTCGAACTGTTGTTTTTGTACTTTCACACAGAAAGCAGTGAAAAAGCGACGCCACATCACAACTGCGGACCTGCTGATTGTTTCTTATCAGCCTGTATTATATGACGAAGGACACACAAATTATAACAACAATGAATTGGAGGACAACGTGTGGAGCAGCACTGCCGGTGCAGGATGATTAGTTTATTTCTGATGCGAGTATTTTCGCGTCGTTTATTCGTTACGTCTGCGGTGTGTAAAGGCCTTTGAGAAACAAAATTAAACTTCAAGTAATCATGTGTCATAAAGGAAAAAATACAATCTGAGTGGAATAACAACATTTTTATCCAAGATATGAAAAAGTTATTATAGTGCGTGTGTTACCTTGATGACGGGGACTCTGGGTTTGAATCGGGACGACAGCTGGTTTAGGACTTCAGCCAGGAGCTGCTGGTGCTTCAGGACCTTCCTCATCTTCATGATCCTCACTATGGCAGCCTACACACACACACACACACACACACACACACACACACACACACACACACACACACACACACACAGTATTAAATCAACAACAGACTGAAATCCAAACGCAGCTCGAGGCGACAGACACGGGATGTTTTCCAACAGTAATTTACATGTTTTGTTATCAAACGAATTCATTATAAACACAAATGTCAAACACTGACTGCACGTTTTCTCTTGTTAAATGAATCTTACAATTAAGAAAAAATTAAGGTATCTTTTAAAACTGTTCTTGAAAATCTTCTATCGTATACTAACGAGGGTAAAGAGTAGAACTTTGAAGCGTTTCAGTCACCTGAATGAGGAGCTTCCGATCCTCCTCGATGTTCTTGTGAGTCGTCTCCTGCTCCTGTTTCTGCTCCGTCTTCATCGGGACGTTGATGTTCACCCTCAGTTTCTTACTGTGGTGGAGACAAAATAAAAGCGTCCAGCTTTACAACCTTCGCTTGCATCGAGACGCTTGCTGTGAATCTTGGCGTTTGTGCTCACGTGGAGCGAAAACAGGAAGTCAAAGACGTTTCTCACTTTTTGTATCCGAGGAAAAGTTTGATGACAGTGTCGGGTTTGAACTCCACCTCGTCCACGTTGGCGTTCTCGTCCTCCATCACCTGACGGACAGACAGAGATGTGAGTGATCTGAATAGGAATTTAATAAAAGGCGGGGTCGAGACAGTGATTTGTTAAAAGTTCTCCAGTTTCCTTCTCACACATCAAAACTCACTTAACTCTCGACATTATCTGAACAATCACCTGCGAAACTAAACACGTTTCACTCAAACACAGTGACAGCAAGCTGGTTGAATGTGACGCTGCAAAGCTGTAAACTTCCTAATCGTTTCATTACGGTCACCACACATCTGTTACTGAGAACAAAATAAGATTTTCTAACAGCCCATAGACACATGACACTGTTGCTTGGTGCCATCTGGTGTTCAAAATGAGAACAACAAATATCTGTCAGGAGTTTCACGTCTTTACAGCCATGAAATATGTATCATCACAGTCTTCAGGAGGTGTCATTAGTTTAAGTTATGATATCCATTTTCTCTCGGGCTGAATGAATGATGGATTTTAGAACTTATTTTCTCGTCGAAGCCTTCATTAATGACCGTTCACATCATCTTCATCACTTAATGTCATTAGAGAGCGAACTCTGCTGCCTGCTTTATAAAGTCCCACATGTACACGCTTTGAATGAAGTGAAGTTGGACTCTCGTTTAATTCTTAATATCCTCACAGGCTGCATGTGAAGGGTTTTGCTGGAACATTAAAAATAAAGGGAGAGAGCGCTGGTCAGATTATTACCGTGTACGAGGGGTTTTTTGTAAATGGTTTTCATGAACTGATCTGAGAAGATCGATTTCCTTGGGGAAAAAATAAAAAATTGTGACTGACAAAGAAGATAAAGACCAGGATCAGAAACACAGAGCCAGACAGTTTGTTTTACTCACCAGCAGCTTTGATTTTAACAAAATCTGCAGAACTTGAACCAGAATGTCCTGAAAATAAAGGAAAGCGTCAGCTGGTGGAGAAATTAAACATTTTAACTAATTAAAATAAGCTAAAGATAGCTTGTGTTGTCCTTTCAAGAAGACAAGACGTTGCACTAAAAGCCACCAACAGTCATACAAGGTTTAAAAAAAGTCCTTAAGCTTCGTTAGAGGGACAGAGTGAGTTATTTAAATGTGCTTACAGTTTTGATCTGTGTGCTGTCAGTCAGCTGCTGGACGGTGTAACTGTCCTCTGTGTTGTACTGCAGCAGGATGGCCATCTGGAAGGTGGAGGCCTGCAGCGTGTACCTGTAAACAACAACAACAACATGTTCAGTACGAAACTGACTCAGACAGCACGGCCTGTTCCTCAGCTCGTCACCAAACACGCTTCATCACGAGGAGAAACAACCAGCAGACGCGTCGACTCTGCAGCTCGAGGAAAGGTTTGTCTGAAACATTCAGCCATCATCCGGAGGGTCCCGTGTTTTCTTTAAAGTGTTCACTGGTAAAACAGCTGCCACTTCGAGGCGAGGCCAGCAACTATAAACATTTATTTCGTTATTTCAAAATCGGCTAAGAAATGACCAAAAGCCAAGAATTTGCCCTGAAAATCATCTCGAATAAAAAACGTCAGCGTTTCAATTTGAAATACAAATAATCTTGGCATGGTAAGTGGGCATTTAGTGATTATTATATTATAACCAAAAATACATATTCCTAAAGTTTTATTCACTTTGATTATAAACAGACATTTTAAATAAGAAGAAAAAAGAAAAGTCTGCAGAGTGAACACGTTTCATCATGTTTATGTGCAGCTCGTTCAGAAATGTTGGACGGGGAAAGGGAAGGTGTAATCAGCCACAGCTTCAGCCTTTTCAGTCATTGATTGACCCTTTTTTGAAATTGAGTCATTATTTTGTGGCTGTTTAAGCAAGTTTTTATTATTTATTTAACTTCGAGACCAAAACTGGTTGCAGTTGCTGTTGTTTTAAGGGAAAAGTCTCAAAGTACTGAAACATTTTCTGATTATCAGCCAGCAGGTGAGGTTAGCAGGACCAGTAACAGACCCTTCAGTCTGTCATCCAGGTAAAGATAAGCTGATGATGCTGTAATGAAGCCTACACAGCGCCCCCTACCTGTGAGCTGTAACACTTGTTTCCCTGCGTACCTGTTCTTGAAGCAGTTGGTGACCAGCTCTCCTTTGGACAGGTGATAGAGCCAGGTCAGCTTCCTGCCGCTGTGTCTGCTGGCGTAAAACGCCGTGAAGCGCTGATAGCTTCGCTCCAGCTGCACAGAAAGACAAAATAAAGACCAGAGTTCAGAGCAGTGGTTCTCAAACTGAGGTCCAGGGACCTTCAGGGGCCGCAGAGAAGCTAAAAAGAGAGATTTAAAAGTGTTTTTACTGTTGTTCACTCAACAAAACTACAGGGGCTCAAATGTAAGACTGAGTCCTCCTCTAACAACCAAACCAACAACACTGACGACTCATTGTGAGCTTCCAGAGAAAAACAAACTGCAGCCGTCTTCTGTTTATTGAAGAAGGTTCATGTATTGTAAGTGCCGCTTGCTCACACGGGTCTGAACCAAGTTACTAAAATGCATTTTTCTCCCAAAGCAGGAACAGAATTCAGTCTCGTTTCCTGGATGCTCATGCAGTTTTTACTTGATTGTTATTCCTGGGTCATGAAGCCTACTCTGCACAGTGAGAAGTGGGTTTACTGTTTTATTAGTCTTACCTCAGAGGGCAGAGCGAAGGTGCAGGACTGCTGGAAAGGCCAAGACCCAGAGCTAAGAACCTGGATACTGAAGTCCACTGTAAGATACACACAGAGAGGAAAATCTGTTTCAACTCACACATGTGGGTTTAATGTGCTTTGATACACCAGAGTTCAGCGTGTTTTCCCTCAGATTTATATTCCTGTAATGTTTGGTAAATTTAAAGTGTAGTCTGGTCTGAGACGTCCCACAGCATGAGACACAAAAAAGCTCTCTAACAATAAAACAAACACTATAAATTGAATTCATTTTCTCTGTATTTCCCACAAAACACAATCATCCTCATATTCATGCATTCACGTCTTTCTTGGAAGTGACTGTTTTGACAACTAAATCAACATCTTCTGAGTCTTTAATTTACTCCACAGAGAAATACTCTTTTCTTAGCGACACACTGAAGTGAATTTGATTTGAAACGCAGTGTTTATGCACCTGAAACATCTTAAAATACACTCAGTTGTCAGTTTATTAGGTACACCTAGATGCAAACTACATCCTCCAAAATGATCATACAGTTGAATCAACACGTCTCTAAAACGGCTTCAACACAAACTGAACTTTATAACCTTCATGAAGGAGGATTTACTGCAGGACTGTTGGATCAGACTGCAGCAGTTTTAGCTGAAGAACACTGTGCGTGTGTGCGTGTGTGTTTACTTACAGTCCAGAGGCTCAGAGTTGGTCAGGTGTTTCTTGAACTGTTCGTTCAGGTCTTTACTGACTCCGATGTCCTGGAACATCCGCTGCAGTTTGGACGTGTACTCGAACCCGCACGCTTGCTGCACGAGAACAAGAACAAGACCAGATTCAGTCTGAGGTTTCGAGTCTGCCATGAAGATGAAGTTGACAGTTTAGTGTCAGTGTGGACGTGCTGTCATGCAGACGGACTGTGGGAGCTCTCGGCAGCGTGTCAGTATGTGACAGAGCGCTGGGCTGGAGCGAGTCGCACCTTGAGTTTGGAGATCATGCTGGCCTCTGCGTCGTCGCTGGCGCTGTTCTGGTGGACCAGACGTTTGGCGAGCATCTTAGCATAAAACTTCTGGAAAACATCTTTGTCCTCAATGTACTTGAACACAACCATCTGAAAGAGGAAAGAGATACCATCGTCGTCCGACTTCTGCACAGTAACAAAACAACTTACTGAACTAAATACACACGTAATTACAGAATCTGTCAAGAAAAACTATGGTGCTCATACACAGTCTGTTCAATCAGCAGATAACACACAACTAGGTCAGTAGTACAGCGGTACTTTTCCAGTACAACTGCTGCTGCAACATTAATACAAACACACAGGTCGAAGTTTCTCACCACTTGGTTGAGTGTGTCCTCCAATTCGGCCTCCTCTGGGTTTTTAGAGCTGAAGAACAGACAGACACAGACAGAGTTTATATCGGCTCAGAGTAACAGGGTCAAGAGAAAACAAGACAAGCATATTTGTACAGCACATTTCATACACCAGGGCAATTCAATGTGCTTCACGGGGGAATAAAAATACAGCAAATGTACAAAGATTTATCATTTAAAAGTGCATAAACACAAGCAAGCGATACAAGAGATGCAAAACTTCGAAGTAAACTAGTAAAATAATAAAAAGAGAAAAGAACACAGCAAATACCACCACATTTACTGTTCACACGGCTAAAGCATATCAGAGATGTATTTGGGCCCAGAGCCACAGAGCCATTTATAGACGAGCAGCAAGATTTTGAAGTCAGTTGTCTGAGCGACTGGTAGCCAGCGTAAGGATTTTAGATCGGGTGTAATGTGGTCGTATTTCCTAGTTTTCATTAGGACCCCGGCAGCTGCGTTGCCAAAGAGTTGTTTTTTTGTTTGTTTTTTAAAGACTCTTGCAATAATCCAATCTACTGGAAATAAAAGCGTTGGCACGTTTTTTTAGGCCTTGCTTGGAGATTACTCCTCTGATTCTTGCAATATTTTTTAGATGGTAGAAGCAGACAAAGTGACCGATTTGATGTCACTATTGAAATTTTAATCTGAGTCTAAGATAACACCAAGATTTCTGGCTCGACTCTTAGTTATGATGAGAGACAGGGAGTTAAGTTGAGAGCTGATACAAGTGATCTTGAGAGGATATATTTAGATGTCTGCATATTGATCCGTTTCATGAGATTTAACTTGCTCATTATTGCATGAAATGATAAATACCCTGGTAGTTTTAAAATAAAATTACAATAATGAGCCCTAAATGTTTACGACAGGTAAGGAACTGCAATCACATTTGTATTTCGGTTGCACACACACGACATATCACCTACCTCTTCTTCAGTAAAGAGTCGCAGTATCTGGCCAGCAGCTCAGGAGATTTGCTGGACGACTGAGCCATCCTGGTGACGGCGTTGTTGTTGATGAATCGGCCACATGCCTGTGAAAAGCCATGACCATGTTAGAATTACACCTGAAATATGACAAAGTTATAGTAAAGTCGTCCGATATTTTGACTCGTCCGATATCTCATCAGATGTTCTGATTGGCTCCTGTAAAGTTGACCTCACAGAGGTATTACCGACCTTGTCGAGAGCTGCCACGAAGCCGGCGTCGTTGTTGAAGGCAGACATGACCAAGGCATTGTACTTCTTATGGACGTCCAGGGTGGTCTGGACGTACACTTTGGGGTCCTGGAAGAAACACAAACACGTCTTTGCTTCCATCAAGACTTATTTGTATGAATTCCCTGCATTTTTCAAAACGTACTGACTTCACCTTTTACACCTTTACTACCCTGACCTTCCGACTTACAGCCCAAATTCTTGACTGATCAGAACAGTGAATACTGATAATGTGGCTGATCAGGACACTTTTCACGTCGTTTTCCCAGCTGTCTCTCCTGACCTCCACTTCTTCAGCAGCACGTTAATTTCATACTGATACTAAAATCTTTAAATCATCTCAAACAGAAAAATCACTGTCCCTCTGGTGAGAAAGACGTTTTTATCTAATGTCTCCTATTCTTTCATTGGGTGACTGCAAACAAACTGTCCATGTCCACACAGAGGAGGTCTGGATCAGTATCTTCTTGTTAAAGTAAACTAGTGGGAATTGTTAGCAGAGGTGAAAAAGCGGTCCGTACGTTGAGCGCTGCCTCTCCACACTTCTCGATGGCGGCCAGGCCCTGGTTGTGGATGTGAGTCTCTAGAAGTTTCTTCAGTTCACCCAGGCCGTCTGTGATCCGCGACACCAGGTTGTACATCCGCCCCAGGTCTAAGGAGAGATACAGAGTGACAACGGTGTAAATCAGCAGGGGTGAGAATTTTAGTCGATATCAAAAACATGTCAAAAGACCTTTTAAATAAATTGTGACAACAAACCCGTTCAAACAAAATCGCCGGTTTACCTTCATTCTTGTCGGCATCCAGAAGGTTCTGAAACTCGGTGTGGAAGATCTCCAGGTGTTTCTCTATGAGGACCTGCTCACACTTCCTGGCCAGCTCGTCCTGGGTGGATTCATGGAGGTAAACCTGCACACGCCGCTGCTCCTCCAGGAGACGAGCCTCCGCCTGAGGATAAAGGCACACACAGCATGGTCATTTCTTTATTATGACAAGACTTTAAATGTCCCCTGTTGAGTCCATTAATTCATTCATTCATTCATAAGTGTATGTAGTTGAGGTGGAAAGGCCGTCTACCTTCTTCATGTACTCGGTGACGGGGTTCTGCTGCAGGAACTCTGTGCTCTCACGTGTGTAGAAACGTTCTGTGTCAGTGAGGAACTGACATTCAAAGTACTCTTTGTACACAGACAGCGTGGGGCCTTTGGCGAAGGCGTCCTCCTCGTTCAGACCCAGCTCAACTGGAGGGGGGGGCGGAAAGGTGAGACAAGAGCAGGTATTAATGTGAGGTGTTACAACTCATCACTATGACTTCATTCAGAAACATTTTCAAGATTGGAACCACATGATGAATCCTGTTACGTTTGCTGGATATCACGTTCACAGTTACTGAACATCAGTCAATCTTTAAGTTGGTTGTTTCCAGTAATTTCATGGTCACTTTGTAACTCAAGATCTTGTCAAAAGGAACAACTAAGTGACACTTGATGTTTTCATTTCTAAAAGTTTATGGTCATCTGAGTAAGAAGTCTTCTTCTTTAAATACAGTATCAGACATTGGGAAATACTCCAATGAGCAGCCAGACTTTACTTTCAGTATCTAGCGATATTCAACATTTCATAAACAAAAAAAACAACACTTAACATAAAAAAGTAATTATAAATAAAAAGCAATTGTGGTGTTGAAATACATTTTGGCTGTAGTAGTTGATCAAGTCACGTTAGACATCATAACTTGCCAAACAATCATTCAATATTTATACATCATATATACGTATGGATTTTCAGTTCTATCGGGATAGTATTGGTCTGAAATCAAACCTTATATCACTGTCCTCCACTGACTGATGACGGAGGTATATTCATGATCACAGCTAGACAGAGCAGAACTAAAGATCCTACAGGGTTACATGCAAAAGCGCTGAAACTGGCCGTCCAAACCAGGAGGTAAGTTCCAAGCAGGAGGTTAGAGATGACTGCGCTTTGAGATAGTTAATATTATAAAGTATAAAGTTTAAAATAGTTACGTTAGAGTTAAGATGTTTGGTTTTGGTAAAGGTTCAGTGTGGTTAAGATAAGAATCTGGGCTTGAGTTCCTTCCATGGGATCCATGAGGAACCGCTGCAGGAAAACCATAGTTTATTTATTTTTGATTCAGAATTTATTTATTTAAACTGCAACCACTTAAAATGTGCTGCACCTGAAAGCATCCACTGCGATGAGTCTGGCTCTCTGTGTGTGCTTCTGGACCTCAGAGTTACGAGTGTATTTCTTTCTACTTCCTTTATCTAATGTCTGCAAAGAACAGGTGTTTGTTTCTCTTCATCTCTTCACTGTACTTATCGACCTACCATAGGACTGGACCACACCGCTGATCAGTCTGGTGTTAATGGTCTCGCCATTCCTCTCTCTCTCTATCAGCTTCAGCACAGCGTTTGTTACCTGAAAAAGAGACATTTGTTTAGTCACATTAATTATTTGTACAATGACAAAACTAAAGCCGACATAATAAGAAAACGCAGAATGTTGCAGGTAAGATTGAGGCACATAAACTTAAAATCACTGTGTCATTTCTCACTTCCACTGCTATAAAAAGAAACTAAACACACCTGTTTGTTGAGGGGTCGGAATAAACACTCCCTCCAGGTCACAAGTGCCAGCTGGGAGGAAACGGCAGTGTAGGAGAGGGGAGGGCGAAGAGGGGACAAGAATGACAAGGTTAACAAAAGGTCAAGACTTCAGGCTGCATGTCTGTTACTCGTCTCCATTCCTTTTGATCAGTATGATCCGTAACAACCCTGAATGTTTTGACATCAAATTAAATGAGCTTTAAATGATCTTCAAGGTCTTGTATGGTAAATTTCAAGGGCTTAGAACTCACAAAGGCCTCAGTTTGTGCCTATAAAACTTAAAATCAAGGAATCCTGGTGAAATCACTTCTAAATTGATGCTGCATCAACACAAACATGAGGCACAGAGGTTCTGTGAGGAGTTCGGACCACGAAATGCTGCGTAAGCTTCGGCTCTCAGGGGAATACAATCCACACGACAGAAGACTCTTACTCTGAAGATCCATCTCCCCGGAAAACAGTACATTTTCTGTATCATGCATGCAATCAGACAGACAAATATCCCACACGTCCTGGGAAGTAACTCATTATCTCATGCACAGATCGGGCCCAGCATATCGACAGGTCAGACCTGTAATTATATCAGCTAATCCTTTCACATTATCCGAAATGTAACACTACTTAAGGTCCAACATGTTGGCTTGTCTGCCCTCAAGGAAGGAAACCACAAATGTTTAATGGCGGCTGAAATTCAGCTTGTAGCTCCCAGTGGGCTGTTATGTTGCCACTTTTAATTGCTTTTACTGTAAAACTCTTACAATAAAGGTACAGAAGATACTACGGATGGTTGTTAGTATCTCTCAAGCTTTGTTACAACAAAAAAACATGCATTTCAATTCTTTCCAACAGAGCTGAGCATGTTTAAGTATTCAGGTTACAAGCTAAAAATACTTTAGCTCCCAACACACCTTCAGTATTCACGTAACCTCTACTGTGAGCAGCATGACCCTCAAGCATCTGTTACATGCTGATAGCAAAACAGAAGCCGATGCAGATATTAGACGTACCGAGTATATCTCATAGATTCCCTTGCGTCCCTCATCACACTCTCGTCTGACCCAGTGGCGGTTGAGGTAGGCGCAGATCCCGTTGAGGACCTTACTAGAGAAACGGTAATCCTCCCACTGCTGGGTGTAAAACTTCAACACACACTCATCCATTAGATCCTCGCCATCCTGGAGTGAAAACCAGAAAGGAGGCAAGAGAAAGACAGAGTACGGACAGGAAGAGAATATTGGTAAAATGCAGAGGGTGCATCAGTATCTGTAGCGGGCTAATAAAAGTCTAAAAAAGTGTTAGCATCCCAGTGATGAGGTCGTCTGAAGTGTGTGGACTCACCTTGAGCAGGCTGGTCAAATAGTTTTTCAGGAACTCCTTGAGTCGCTTGTAGAGCTCCAGGCCTACAAACTGAGCCCCGCCTGGAGTGGTGGACTTTTTGGAGGGCTTGGCTGGAGGCACAGAGCCCCGGCCCTGGCTGGACTGGTGGACGCTGGTACAATAGTTATATACATGTCTGAGGGGAGGGTTAAGGAATAAACACAGAGACACTATACATCACAGACTAACGCTGAAACTAAACCGTGCTAACAAAATCTGAGGTTAAATGAAACCTTTCATCTCCATAACAGCCGAAACAAAAGGAATACTACCTGCACAAAAGATTATTCTTTCTTTCATACAGCACATCCCTCCACCAGTGATGCAGACTTACACCAAATATGTGAACACCTAGCTTGTGTGTAGTTTAAATGAGTGCAGTTCTTTCTGCCCGACAGGACAGGATTACAGTTTTGAGCTCACCTGGCTGGGTGCATTTTGTACTTCAGCGAAATGATGATGACATCCTTTAATGTGGAAAGGTGCGTAAGAGGAAGTGAGGTTGTCAAACAACAAAATCATCTCTTTATGTACTTATGTATTACACTCACATCATGCACACTGTGTATTTTATGGGGTTTGCCTGTGTAAAGGGTGATTAAGTAAGTCTGGTAAAAAATAATAATTCACAAGTCGCCTTCCTTTTTCATTAACAAAATACATTTTAGACTGAGACCTCCTGATAATGTTCTCTTTCTATTCCAGCATTCTTACTTCCTACACGGTGTGCACAGCTTTCGAATAGTACTTTAAAACGACTGTGGTGGTGAAAACCTAAAATGTTTTTGAAATAAATACTTCAAAGCACAAGCTGGTATTTTGATTCCTGTCTTCAGGAATCTGGGCTGCCTGGTGTTCTTTTGTTGCAACTCATTACCTGAGCAAAGAGCTATAAAACAGGTTTTGGTTTTAGAAAGAAGGAAGTAGCAAGCCAGCGTCATTACAAAAACACACACGACACAGCGAGGTTGGCTACTGACTGAACAACTGGTCACATAACCATCACTGAACGTAATTGTTAAAACTTCAGCCTTCAGGTGAGATTATGATCGTCTTGCAGGTGAACTATAGGATGCATCAGCTATAAGAGCAATTAGACAGTAAGTATAGTAAATAATGAAAAATATGATTGTTTACATTTTGTTCTTTAGGCTTAGACTTGTAGGTGGTTCAGTTAATTTGCCAATTATTTCTCAATCAATTGTCGTTTTTTTAGAAGTCAGACAAAAGTGAAAGATGACCATCACAAAGCCCATGCTGACATATTCAAATTGGTTGTTTTGTCGGACCAACAGTCCAAAACCCAAATAAATTTACTTTACTATTATAAAAGACATTTGCGAAATTAGGACCAGTTAATTTTGCTTTAAAATTACTTGTTACTGTTGCGCGACTAATAGATTAATCAAAGTAATAGTTTCAGCTCTGGAGGCATATTTGTAAAAATCCACCCCACATTCGACACTGTAATCACAGGCTCACAGTATCAACCCTCCCTGATCTCACAGGATACGTGTAGAGTTCCATGTAGCGTGACTTGGCCATGCTTTGCCGTGTGTACACCTGCTGGATGCCAGCCCGCAGGTCGTCCCATATCTGGTCCAGGCCTATCTGTTTCAGTCCGTGGGAGTTCTGGGTCCTGTTTGACGACATCGTAGAGCCCCTTGTCCTCTCCTCTCCCGACCGAACGATGCCCTCCCTTTCCTGCTCCGGTGAGCGTTTGCCCCCCGGCTCCTCTCCTCGGTTGATATCTGTCCTGACTCGCTCTGCTCTCAGAGTGCGCAGTCCATCTGGCAGCGGCAGCAGCGCTTCAGGAAGCTAGTTGACGGTTGTGAGACGGGATGCAATCCCACTCTGCACGCCTGGGTGGCGGTGTCTGCCACTCCTCCACCTAAAAGCTTTGGCACTCCTCACCAGATGACCTGCAAAGGAAATACGGTAAAGAAAAAATACATTTTGATTAGTAATCTTTGATTTAGCACTGTTATTGCCAGAAAACATGCTACATAAACTTTTTTACTGAAGACTGGCGATTAAGGATTCATTTCAAATCCCACAATCAAAAATCAATTAGAGAAGCTTCAGTTTCCTCGGTGCTGTGTTAGCAGTTAGCCAGGTAGATTATAGGGTCTTATCCGCTGACACCTGGCTCTGATCCCTGTAGACACAATGCTGACCAGACCCTGACGTCACTCAGCTAATGACAGATTAGTCCACTTTAACGCCTCCATGATTTCCTTCACCAGCCCAGTCAAGACCGTGCCCAGACTCCCTCCTCTACCAACTTCCTTTTTGGCCACTACGAGCCCATTTTTACTAGAATTTGACCAAAAGCCTCATCCAAACTTTTAAGTAGTGCATAGAGTTTTATCATGCTGCTAAAAGACACTTCGACATGATCAATTGCTTTTGTGTGCTTATTAACGTTACATCCTAAGTAGTGGAGAACAGCCTCGCTGCAACGTTAGTACCGGAGAAAGCCATTGTTATCCAAAACTATGTACAGGTCCAGGTCTTTTGAAATGAAACTGACTGTGGATCAAGTGATTTTCTTCACTCGTACATCGCCCCGGTGCTGCACTGTGCGCTTACGGTTCCGTCAACATAACTTTATTAACAACGTACAAAAAAAATATGGCATGTGTGAATCAATTCAGAATCAAAGAGGGTGAGAATCGCGATTGAATATGAGGCCGGGTCATGACTGTGACACCACACAGCTGGTTTAACAGCGGCAGTCCAAGGAGGTCAGATCATTAAGGCCAATTGACAGATCCCAAGCTGTAATTTCATCCCCGCCGTCAGGACGAGGAAGAGGAGAAGGTAAATGAACGCCAGAGTTTGCAACATCAACATCTTTCAAGCCAGAGAGAGATTATATCTGTACAGATTTGCACAGTGCAAATAAAAAGTTTTCACCCCCCTGGACTTTTTCATGTTTTATTTTTGTATTAAACTGAAGAAGAGTGGAAGCAATTAAAAGAATAAAATTCTTTAATCTGTTCTAAATTAAGTAGCAGACAGAGAGAGTGAGTGTGTAAGTGTTTACCAATGATCTTATCAAATGAGATAAAAAGAACAACCTAAAGTTTATAACCGAACGCTGCTCAGTCAAGTGTATATAGCACGTTTAAAAACAGCCAGAGTTGACCAAAGTGCTGTACAAATTGAAGTGAACAGCACAACAATAGCGAGTAAAATTACATCAGTAGTAAAATGGCACAATAACAACAATAAATGGCAATGAAAAAAAAAAGGCAACATCAACACGTGCACAAACGTAAAACAGAAACAGAACAAAAACTTGTAAGATCAGGCCAAGTCACTGCATTTACTAAATGATAGACTCAGTTTTTTTATATGAGACATGATTTTTTCTTTTTTAGTATGAAAAAATGAATTGTTTGAAACGTTTGCATGTGGGAATTCTGCAATTCTGATGCGAGATCGGCTTTAAGGTTACGTTTGTACGACACATGAAACATCCACATTCTTCTTCCCTTCATGTCACACAGATGTTATGAAAAAGCCTCACGTGGCTTCACAGTACGCGTCACTTAAACTGAATGTCTGTGGGGTTTGGTTGTCCCCTTTGGTTCTGGGAAATGTTGTTGGGCATGTTTATAGACTAAACCTTTAACTTATTCATCTAAAAAAAAAAATAGCGTCAGATTAATTGATAAAGAAATCTATCAGTAGTTGCAGCCCTAATACGCTCTATGCCTTTCGCTTGAGGAAGCTGAGATCAGTCTTGTAGCCCTGCATGAAAGCAAAAATGGGAAGCAAGAAAAAATGCTAATTGAACTAATGAGATAAACATGAATATTTAAACGCTCATTCTATGTTTAAAACATGCAGGTGCCTAACCGAAATATGACACTGTTATTATCATCACTGGAAATTCAGATTGACATCCCAGAACATGTGAGAACAGTGATTGAACAGAACAGAAAGGAAAAACAGAAGCCTTGCTGTGTGTCTAAAGGGAGGGCGTATGGGTAGAAACTGCTGTGTACATGTAGGCAGGAGGCAGAGCTGCTATATTTAGAAGGACGAGGCATGCAGCGCTGCCCGTTTCTGGCCATTCACAGCTAATAGGCCAGAGACTCAGGACGTGACCCAAGTGCGATAGTCTGTCCGTGGAAGAGGGGAGGAAGCTGATTGACCTGCTCTGTTTACTTCCTGTTCCTGTTGGCGAGTCCTGCCGCCAGCAGACAATGAATGAACACATGACGTCTGAGCAGCTTCAGCTACAAATCTGCTGCTACTTACAAAAAGCGTGGGAAAACTAGATACTGAAATATGGGTCTTAATTTTAAACGGCAACTGTCTGTGTTTGTGGCAAGTTGCTCATGACACCTAGCTATATTTAGATATTCATTTGGCACGTTCAGGAATATTCAGCAAGCTGCTAATATTGGTGAGAATTTCATTACACTGTACAGAAAACTGAATATTATTTCTACTAGGGCTGCAACTAAAAATAATTTTCATTAACAAGTAATCTTGTTTGAGAAAACATTATAAAGTGGTTAAAAATGACCATCAAATTTTCCCTGAAGCCCAAAGTGACGTCTTCAAATGGCTTGTTTTGTCTGAGCAAGTCAAAAAACCCAAAGACATTCAATTTACTACCACACAAGACAAAGAAAAGCAGCAAATCATTAAATAAAGAACCTGAACTAGGTAACGTTAAGGATTTCTATCAAAATAGTTTTTAATTTCTTTGTCAAGCGATCTATCAACTAATCGTTTCAGCTCTAGTTTCTAACACACAAGTTCTCTTCCCCAGAACATGGCTGAGTAACGTCACCATTTTCAATTTGAAAACCGAAAAAGTATGTGACCGAAACAAATTAACATGAACTATATTGTAAACAAAACTCAGTTTTTAATTAATGTGAAGCACTATTAAGATTTGTTTATTCAAGACATATTTAGGGCTGCAAGTAACAGTTATCTTCATCATCAATAAGTCTGTTGATTAATCAGTTATCTGTAAAATGTCAGAAATAGTGAAAAATCCTCATCACAAGTTCCCAGACCCCAAGGTGACCTCTTCAAAATGCTTGTTTTGTTTGACCAACAGTCCCAAACCCAGATATATTCAATTTGCAAAGATATAAAAACTGAGAAAAGCATTGAACTGCTGGAACCGGTTAATGTTTGACATTTCTGGTCGATAAATGATTTGAATGATTAACCAATTCTTAAAATAGTTGGTATTTTTCTGTCAATTCTGTTTCAGCAGCAGACGTATTTTCCCAGTGCACTTCCCTGTTTTCCTACGACAGAAACACGTCTATTTTAAATTTCTTGCAAAATAATTTCCCAAAGACTACAAAAACAATTAGTACCAGTTGCAGAAAAACTCTTTTTTTTCTCTTTTCTTCTGAAAAATTTTCAATTCACATACTGCAGTACGTTTCCTACCTGTAGCTCTCTAAGCAACACTATGGGCAAGATGATAAAGAGAAGCACTGAGGCAGACGAAAAGTCTCGACACAGCAGTAAGCTCCCAGCACATCAGGACTCGGACTTCATCAGTCACTAAAATCTGTCGTCCTCTCCTCCACGCCCAGCCTGTCTCCAGCATCCCTTCCCCCGCGCCCAGACTGACCACAGCACTGCAGCTGCTGTAATACAACCACACAAAACTACATTTCTGCTTAACCTGCTGCAACATTCAGGATTTGGCAGACGCTCGAATCAGAAATGTCCCGAGATTAAAAAGAAATCTGCCAACACTCGGCCAAAGCTAGATTCCCAAACGCAAGATGTTTCACTTCAATGGGAAAGCAACATAAAGCCTTTTTATATATTCACCCAGCAGGATTAGGCAATACAGGACATTTTGTCCAGCTACCACTGACTTCCGGCACAAGCACAGGAAGTGATTCTGGGTCTACAAGTTACAGCGGCTGGTTAATCAGTCAGTTAACTTTTGATGAACAAACTTATGCCGGCTTTATACCAAACGATGTCACTGTCGCAAACAAATTTCCAATGTCGGAATAAAATCTTGAGAGTTTTGCTAGAGTCGTTCCATCGTTTGGTGTGAGGTGGTCATGAAACTTTTCTCATCTTGACAATAAAATCAAACATGTTTAATATTTAGGAAGTTTTTAGTCTCGGCTCATGCAAATAGTGAAGTTCAGTGACGCAAACTTTGTCAACAACCAATAGGTGCACTCTCTCCAGCACCAAACAGGAAGCAGCAAACCGGGTAGTTAGTAAACAAGGAGGCTCTTACAGGGTTAGGATGCTGGTTGGTGTGCTGGATACAGAGCTGGGTCTGTCGGCAGCGAGCCCACACAGCTGGGCCCAGACTCTAGACCTGTTTGAGCCTCCGCACCTCTTCAGCAGATCCTCGCTGAACTCGAAAAAAAGGCAGCCCTACCTGAGGTGCACCGGCAGTTGCCATGGCAACTGGGGCAGACAATACCTCAGAGTAGCCATTCGACTAGAGAAGGTAGAGCCTCTATTCACTGGTTGGTAAAGAAAAGGTGCCCTTCACAGAAGCACTGGGATCAGATTGCAGATTCCCACAGCAGGAGGTATTAGATATGTGTCGCTACAGTATCTGGCCTATAATCAGTTCCACGGTTATGTGACCAGGAGTAGCCGAATGTGGACAGCTTATTGAGTGGCAACAGTTTCTAGAAAGTTTGTTGTGAAACAGTAATCCCGTGCCTGGTCATCAACAAGGGCGCCATGGACGGCACGTTCCCCCTTCACACACGGCAGGAAGGCAGCAAAGTTCAAAGGTTGTGACTCGTTTCAGGGAACAACTTGTCTATATGCATCTGTCAACAAGTGCTGTTGACAGTCCAGTGGACCTGTTTATATTTACAACGGTGCCACTTACAAAGGAGAAGCAATATAAAATCTCTTTCCTCCAGACTTCAAATAATCTTGAAATTGAGTACAATTAAGGAGCTGAAACTATTTAGACGATTAATCAATTCGTTGAGACTATTTTGATAACTGGCTTTTTCTTGTCATATGACAGTAAAATGCATATATTTGGATTTTAACACTGGTGGTCGGATAAAGCAAGCAACATGAATGCATCACCTTGAGCTCTGGTGAAATTCTAATGGACGTTTTTCGCAATTTGACATTTTAGAGACAAAATGATTAATCGACTAATGTAGAAAATAATCAGCAGATCAATCAATGATGAAAACAATCGTTAGTTGCAGCCCTATTAGAGATGCACTGATCCAATATCCCGGATCGGTATATGAGCCGATACTGAGTTAATTAAGCGGACTGTGTACCGTATACAGTTTCCTTGTCAGTGTCATGATAAAATGCAGTGTCTCTGCTATCAGTCACATTCAGCCACAGCGGGCCACCGACTCAGCGTTTAGCTCCACAGCTATCCCTGGCCTCATGTTACCTTACATTAAGTTATTTTACTGACAAGAAGAGATCAATGATATTGGATTGGTACTCTATATTGGCAGATACCTTGACTTGAAGTATCAGCATCAGTATTGGGATAGAAAAAGTAGGATTGGTGCGTCTCTACATGCAATTATTTTGATTTCACCAAATATTAAACACATTAAAACATTTATGTGACTAATGACCCCTGAGGACATCACAGTCAACATCATCAAGATGGGTTTTCACACTACATTGTAAGGAGAGAGAGAAATTACTAAATATGACTGCACAGCCTGAAGCACTAAAATGACTGGCACCACCAAAAACAAATAATCAGTATCATAAAAAACACAAACTGGGGACAGAGAGGGAAAACCAGCATACCATTCTGCTGTTTAAAACCTGCAGCCAGTTGCCAGCAGGGGAAAACAAATATCCATGTGCAATGCAAATGTTTTCCTTACATTTAAATTAAATGGCCGCTAAATTTTCTTACCCTGCTATCTGCTCTGCCATCCATAGCAGAACAATGACGCCAAAATCCCAGCAGATTTTCATATTAGGACTTCTAGGTGATGATGGTTATGTGCCAAAGTGGCTGGCAGATGAACCAAACCTCACCTGCAATCAGCTGGTTTCTACTCTCCCACACTGAATGAGCCTTAACTGCCCTCGTAGCGCACTAGGTGTTACCACAATACAGAAACCAGACTGTGTGCGCCTCGAGGTCGAGTGTGAGAGAGATTTGCTTGAACGGGAAGGATGCAGGGAGTGGTGGACAGAGAGAGGAAGAAAGAGGGAGAGCGGTGCTCATGGGAAAAAAAAGCTCAGCCTGGTAAATCTCATTACCCTGGTCACCGTGTGTCCTGGCCAGACTCAACAACCTAATACCCTACATTTACAACACAAACAATGCAAACCACAGCAAAACACACACACACTTATATAGCTGCCATCCAGAGTGCAGAGTCAGACCACAGAAACACGCCTATTACTTTGAATTTAGGATTTGAGCTCCTTCCTTAAATCTGAGTTTCGGTGACAGAAACAAAAACATCAAACTCATGAGGAGCGATAAAGCTTCATCTGAATCTGAATCACACCGACATGCTTGTAAGGTGTGTGTATGCAAACCGATCATGTGCTGAGTTAGGCAGTGAGGGAGGACATTTCATTAGCGTAAGCAGCTTTTGATTTCTGTTGCCTCTGCTCAGCATTCAGAAGAGCAGCCAAGCAGAGACTCACAGCCCCTTTGGATCGACTATACAATCACTGCCCTCAGTGCAGTCACTCACAGCACCTTGTATATATTAAACACACAGACCTGGATGGGTCAGACAGGGTAATGGAGGAGGTTGGACAGCCCAAACATGGCTGAAAGGACTTTAAATCTCGATTTCGTCAGGAGCAAAGTGATTTCACTTCATGTTTTGAACACAAGCACATTGTTTCTAATGATAACAGCATGGTTACATACCGCTGATTTGCCAATCATTTTACGCTGCCAAAAACACAAATGCAGACGGATTTCAGCCGTGCATGCCAGCATGATGTCGAGCAGAGAAAAGATCAGTCTACTAAACTCGGCATGTGCGAGTGAGGTGTTGCGAAAGGGCATATCAGGTGCAACATGTGCTCCATGTAGCATAAACATCACTGAAGAAATGGCTTTAAATAGATGCCCATTTACATTAAATGAAAATGAAATGCCGCAGCACAAGGAATCTTTGAATCTAACTCCACAAGATTAACAAAGCTGTCAAGAAAAAACAACTACCAGTGCAGTCGGTATGTTTGTGTTATTTTATGCTTCCACAAGATGTGAGCAGATGTAAATGAGGATATGTGTGTTTTCCTTGCTGCCTTCTGCCACTGAATAACCATGTAAGGATGGATAACGCTACAGCTGTTTTATCATGGTATGCAAAATGATCATCCTACAGTAGATGTTCTTAACGACTGAACACCAACATACACCCACCCTATGGTCTGCACAGATCCTCCCACTCCAACAGATGAGGTTAAGCCTCATCACTCAATATAAACACTAATAAAAAAACTGTAGTCCCCTTATAGAGAGGCAACTTAAAAATTCAGCTGACATGGCCACCATCTCAAGGGCCGCAAGCTAACAATATTAATTCACATTTAGTCCCAATAAAGACCATGAAAGGAACTAAAGATCCTACACTGATGGCTGACTTTCAGCTAAAATAGGTGTAAGAAATAAACCATTTCCATGCATGAATTTTCCTCAGATGCTCAGTGTTATTGTAGAAATGGACGGATCTATCAACACAGCATCAGTATCGGGCAACACCAGCTTTACATGCTTTAACATCTGTAATTTTTTCTCTTGTATTGTGTCACTTAACACAAGTCATACTAGATACATAATAAAAGAGTATGTTTCTTTTTACCATCTAACCTAAGGTAGGCATTTCTGGAAAGCTTCACTTTGTTTGAGCTAGTGTTTGTACTAAGCCTCCTTCATAAATGTATATCTTTATCCGCCAATGCTACAGGGAAAATATCTGATTATAATGTGGTCTTTCAACTTAAAAATCAGAGCATATATAAATGTAGATTATTGACAACATTTGGGTTTTAAAAAAAACTCTACAAATGCAGCCGAGATAAAACATTTGGTAAATAGTAGAGCTCCTACACCTTGTCAACCAAGACAGACAACCGCCTATGCCAACTTAAAAATTAAGGATAATGCTGTCTTAACTGTGAAGAGAAAGAGCCAGTCAGAAACCAACAACATTTTCTTGTCTTGTCCAGATAATTCAAGGGGATCTAAATACAAATACAATCCAAGGAAGTCGTTTCCTAACATCTCCAGGCCTGGAAATTACTATTTTAGTATATGATGGCTGTTTCAGGTATTCCTGGAGTGTGGGAGCCCTGTGCCAGATTGACAATTTGATCTTCCATAAAAGCATATTTATGTCAGCCAATGTTGGTAGAAAAATATTAGATACTGACTTTTCAACTGTAAATAACTAAATGTGGTGCAGGGCTCCTACACCTTGTCAACTAAAAAACTCCACAACTTTTCCATGACGGCCCTATCAATGTTAAACATTTACAAACTTCCCTAATAAAAAAGGAATGGATGTGAATTTATAATTAACAACCGGGTATGTCAACTGTGTTTGTTTTCCCTTTAAAAAAAATCAAGGATAAAAAGAGAAAGAGACAGTCAGCAACCAACAATACTTTCGTCCAGCAGAGGGGTGCTGATGATCAGAGTCTTATCTAAATCTTGTCCCCTTTAACAATTTTCCAAACATCTCCAGGCCTATAAAGTAGTGAAGACCAGGTATTCCAGGAGTGTGGGAGCCGTGTGTCAGGAGCAAATCACTATTCTTCTCTCCAAAGCGGCACAGGGCCGATCTGCTCAGTTTAACGACGAGCTGTAGCAGCGTCAGCTAAATTAGGACTCTGTAACCATCACACAAAATACAACGATGCTATACATTAGCCACTTTTGAAAATATTTGTTGAGATGATCCTAAGCTGAGCTGCGAATGGTGTCAGACACTGCTACGCAACACTGCTAGCTACCGTTAGCCTCTCAGGCTCGACTAGCCAGTTAGCTTGTAGGTACCGTTAGCTTGGCAGCCTGGCGCTGGGTGAACTAGCTTTAAATCAAAGTACAGTCTCCATTTGGACTATATTTTTCATCCATTTAGATACATATGTAGTGTTTGGGATATACTTAAGATAACTGCTGTCCTGGTCGAGCTAACCGCAGCGGCCAGGACAGACCAACTGCCTGTGTTGTTTGTGTAAAATGGCAGCCTAGCTTCTCGGGCTGCTCAATAATGAGTCAGGAAAACAGTTCGCTAACCGTTTAGCATTAGCCAGCTAGCTTTAGGTTAGATTGATTGTCATAAGAAAATAGCGCCACCGGCTTACGATAACAACTCTGAAGTGTCTTCTTACCATTTTAAGGCCGTCGTTGTCACTGTATAATCGCTGTATGTGTGTATTTTCGGGCCCAAAAGCTGTCTCTTCCGCCGTCTTTCGTTTCCCTGTGTGTTTGCTGCCGTTGCTAACTGCGACCGCTCTGCTTCGTTCGCACAAAGATCAGCTCAGCAGCCACCGAATCATGCTGCCTTCAAGCGCTGTCGGAAATATGGACGTTACAACAAAAGCTGCACACGCACAGGCAAATTAAGTGATAAACAGGGTTTGTGAAGGTGTAAATGTTCTAAGTTAGAGTTTTCCATATGAGATAGAAGTCAGAAGTCTATTTCAGTAGCAATGATAATTAAGGTATGTAAATAATAATAACACATAATACAAAATAACATAAATACATTGTGCAGGGTTAACATACAGAAAATATCAAAACAGTTTTTTATCGTCTATTTACTTCAAGCTTCAGTACAGCTTTAATGGTTTTTTGCTTGAGACTAAATAATTTTTAAAGAAATATTAAAAAGTTAAATTCCGTTGATTGTTTTAGTATTTTATGGTAGACTGACACATTATATCACAGATTTAAGAAAAACAAACACGATACTGTCAAATGAATCAAAAATAAAATGGCTTAAATCATTCCAAAAAAAGGTTTTTATAGTGCTGCATTCTTCAAAAATATTAATGACAGTTTCTATTTCTTTCATGCCAAAGACACAGACAAGTCAGTAGAGTTTGCAAAGTGGGAGTAAAATATAAATCATGAAAATGAACTTGCAGAACTTTGTTTGGAATAAAGTATGTATCTGTGGGGAATCAGACAAACTTTTTTCCAGTTCACATAAAAAAGAAGTAAACCCCTTCACACCTCCCAATGATAACTCCAGGAAATCCCTTCAAGGTTTGTTGCACATCCCTCTACAGCACATTTATAGGATGAACTTTCTGCTCTGCCTCAGCTGAACCAGCTAAACCTAAAAGTTTCTTTATGTCTGTGAGAATTTGGGTGTGTATCTTTATACAAGCTCTGGAATCACTGATAAAGCAATCAAGGTTTATATTCCTCATTGACTTTATTCAAGCCTGATTCATGAACCAAAGATATTAAATGTTTTTATGTTACATCCATAATATATTCAGACTCACCTCTTAAGTACCCGGCCATGAAACGTCTGAGCTTATGAGGATTCCTTGAATGCAGCATTAGCGTCACAGAATGGCGTCTCTATTGGACTACAATCATGGCTACACGCAACAATTACAGCTGCTTCAACTACAGATATTGCAATATCTCTCACGCATGCGCGTTTGGCTGTTTCAGTCACCTAATATGACAGTTTAATTATGCATGCCCGAGACAGACGCACGATGCTGACATTCAGCTCACTGTCCTTTCATCTGTCTGTGTGTGTGTGTGTGTGTGTGCGTGTGTGTGTTATACAAAGACTGCCAATGTAACATTATCACCACCCTAAAGATAACAAAGATATTGTCCTGCAGCAGACCAGTGGTTCCTGATGTCTGGCTGTGACCTTATCTTACTGCGATGGCATTTTAAACTCTGTGCTCTCACTATAATATTTCATCTTATAATAGCTTATTTCTAGAGGGACCCGAATGTTCTCCAAACACAAGTCAGTCATCGTTTGCACTAACATGCTGTGTGATCATCGCCACTGTCCCACCCTGTGCACCTTCACTGCCTCTGAAACAGGCAGAAAACGACCTCTGTTGGTGGATGAGAGAATGACAGAAACACACAAGCTGTTGTTGGTCACTTGGGAGGAAAATGAATTGACTTCAGTTTATTCCCTGTTTACTCTAACTTAACCACTATATGCATAACCCCAGCCTTTAAAGGAAACACACACACCGTCCTGCTGCCCGAAATCCTCACTAGAGCACCAAATGTGGATTCATCCGCCACTGAAAATAGTCCCCAACAAATGCACTATTTCTTCCCGTCTGAGTGAGGTTTGATAAAAAACGTAACGCCCAGCTGTTTTTAGACACAGATTAGAGAGTGCTTTACAGGAAGAAAGAAAAAAGATGAAGAGAAAGATAGAAGAGACTGAGAAGACAAAATAGAAAACAAGGAGAATTTACTATACAGTTCAAAGGTCAGAGGGCTCAACAACGCCTTTAAGTACACCGGCGTCTGACCATGTAATGTTCAGAGCTTAAAATCTTTAAATTAATCCTAAAAGTGAGAGGGAGTCCATGGAGAGGAAGCTAAAACTGGTGTAATGTGTGAAGAAGATTTTAAGCTCAAGTAGCAAAACAGTTTCACTTCTGCGAACAGATTTATGTCCTCACAACATGAGTAATACGAGCACACACACACACACACAACAGTGGTATTACTTTACAGCACGTGACTGTAGTTCCTTTTATTGTCTGTGGTTTTGCGTCAGTACAGGTGAAACAGGTACAGGGTCATCTACGTCACTTTACATTCCTGCCAGTCTCTGCAGCGCATGCCTTATGTAAGAATGGCGTGATGTGTTTACAGGCCACGCCTTTAGTTAGGTAAGAGTGAACGCTGGCTATGAGCGAAGCAAAAGATCATCGGCGCTTTTTCTGTGTTGTACATGGTGTGCATATTTGTCCACAGACTTAATATGATCTAACATTTTGGCCCATTTAATTTTAAATGTCCCCGGTTTGGTTCTGGCTGCGGACCATTGTTGCAAACTGCGTTTATATGGGCTTCAGTTTATTTCGGTAGATTATCTAGAGTCATTTCTGCAAAGACACGCTGCTTTTGAGTTTCTTTAATGTGATTTCTCAATGGGTGGAGCTGCACAAACAAAAGCCATTAACCTCAGATGTATTGGGGTGGTGGCAGAAATGGAAATCTTAAAGACAAATAGCTCAAAACAACATGGACAACTTAAGCTAAATCTCTCCACACAGCTAGCAACCGTTAGAGGTAGAGTTCATAATTAAGTCTAGAAACAAGTCAAATGTTGGTACCAGCTTCTAATAAAGCTTTCATTAAGGTTTATCAATCAATTTGTAACGCTTTCTGGATCAGTCCAAAGATTTATAGAAAAGATTTTGGGTTGCCAGTCTGTGAAAAATCCATGTCTGTATACTCCATGTCTAATTTGGGTGAACTCTCCCTTTAAAGTGTGTGATTTGTACATGACATACTGTATTATATACAAAATACATAGAGTATTTATAGTACAATGCTGTATGAAATATTCCACAATGATGTCAGAACACACACAAGCCGTGTCGTGCTTTATATACAAATAATTTAATGTGTACATTTTCCATTTAACTTCTGTATTTTAATATGAAACATCACGTGACCTGTGTGTTTAACAGATACAGCGAGCAGTCGAGCTGCCAGCCGAGACGGGAGGAGGAGAGGCGGCGCTCAGCTTCTCAGGGCAGGTGTTTGCTCCATCACCTGCGTCTTCATCTGAAACAACAACGAGGCAAAAGGTAAAAGTGAACACTGAACGAAAGCATATGGAAACATTTACATAAAGAGGTTTTTTAAGGATCTTTGTTCAGTGAATGAATGCTGGCACCTTGGTAATAACTACCACAGACCATGTTTAATGTTTAATATCAGGTGATATTAGTGTTTCTAAAAATAAAGATGCTGCATACACCATTAACTTTGGTTCTCCAGTCAAACATTTCCTTCTCTAAGTAAGTATCATTATAAATCTTACGTATGAATGACACAATTATATAAAACATCAAATCTGTGAATTATTGTGGTTATAATACGTGTTAAAATGTGTTGTTTTTTACTCAGCTTAATGCTTGAAATGTAAAAAATGAAAATGAGATGTAAGTTGTCTGACCAGTTTCTGTTTCCTCTTGGCTTGCATCATTTCCTGCTGCTGCTTCAGCCGTACTTCCTCCAGACTCATGCAGCCACCTGTTAACACACACACACACACCTGTACGGTCAGATTAAGGGATTACAGTGAACACACGAAACATGAAAAGGCCTCCTTTGTGTGTGTGTGTGTGTGTGTGTGTCTCACCAACACTGCTGGGGTTAATGGAGACATAAGCCATCGCTCTGCTCAGCCGAAGCTCCTCTAAAGCAGCGAGCTCCGCCTCCGCCTCTGCTCCACCAATCACACATCACATAACAATTAAGCTAACAGGGAAAACAATTATATATAAATCCTGTGTGACTCCAACTGCTAACAGATGAAACACGAACGTGACGACTCACTTCTCTGCATCTCTCTTCTTTTCTTGGGGTCCGGGGGGATGACAGTGAAAGCTTTGTGACTGGAACAGAAACACACACTCTGGTTTATTCTCTATATTGTAACACGTGAACATTTTAGGCATGAAATATTCAGTGCAGGGTGCCACAGCGAGGGAGCAGAGTCCTCCTGCTCACACACAGTACCGCAGTACACGCGGCTCCTGGCTGAAGAGAAACCTCAAATAGCCAAAGAAAGCGTCAGTTTCTGGATGTTTACACTGACTTCACCTGTCATGCCCGTGGGGGGTAAAGCGTGTGGGATTAATCCGCTGCAACAGATGGCCACAGACAGCAGCAGGAAGACGGGTTCTTCAGCACAGTATACCTGCCTTTATAACAAATGTTTCCACCTGCACACACCCTGAGAGGGGCACGATAAGGTGCCGAGGAGCCCAGATCTGGACTAACAAAGCAGAAATGCCATGAGAATAATCCTCTAACAGATACTGAACCTTATTACGGTTCACGGGAATGAAACTTGACTGAGGAAGTTTATTTATTCTAATTTCTGGCAAGACTGTCTATTTCAAGGTGGGAAATAACAGCTGAAATCTCACCAAGACTATGTGATCAACTCAAAAAGTTGTGCTGACATTTCCACCTTTATACAACAGTTACACTATTCTGTTAGTAAATCTACGGCGGCCGTTGTCTTGAAGACTTCCAGGTGAATTTGCTCCAGACTGCTGAAATTCACGAGACACTTTAAGAAAATGCGATCACCTGTCGAGAACTTTTTAAACATATAATCCATTCAAACTTCACATGGATAATAGTAATAAAACTTAAAATGTACATAAAGGTTTCATTTGTATTTGCAGCCATAAAAGATGCCCGTTCATCCAAAGGATCTCCAACACTTTTTTACTTTTTCAGATGGATGAGAGAAGATTTCAGATTTGATAGACTTAATGAAAACATTCATGTGGCCTCTAACAATCTTCAGAGTGATTGTTTGACCCATCAGCCCCCAGAGGATATTGATGAGATGGGGGAGTTTTCAATACTGACATTTATACATTTATGATTATACATTTTAAATATGTTTGTTTTTCCTGAACATACCAGTGTTCAGTGTTTTCACCAGCATTTTCTCATCCAGTGGAGCAGCTTTTAGAGCACATGGGACACAAAAACCTCACAAACCATTAGGGGGTTGGGAAGACTAACTACAGGTAATGTTTTCACCTCTGACTTGCATGTTTGGTCTCAGGCCGGACCCCCCGCTGCTCCCTGGGACCCGGACAGACGGTCAGCTCCCGGCATGTTGGGTTAACAGCAGCATGTTTCACGGAGTCGGTCGCCCTCCGGTAGTCCGGGTTTGTTTTGGGCCAGTTTGCTGTGGTTTGGGGAGCGGTAGAGCTGGACCTGATCCTCCTTTCACAGCTCGTTTTGAGGGCTGTGCGCTGCGCCCCGGTGCTCCTCTCACAGCCGTCCCGCTGTGGACACCTCGGGCAGCTCGACGCGCGGCTTTTACGCACAGCGGGCACTTTGAGTTCACTTTCTGCCCCGTTCACCGCTCGTACCTTCACCGGTTTGGTTCTCTCGAGGGTCTTTCTTGTAGCCTCCACTGGTTTTGGCTTGATGACTTTTGTGGCTGGCATTTTTATTTCAGGGTAACGCTTCTGTCTCCGGCCTCAGTTCATGGAAGAGACCCGTCATCTTCTGCACCGATTAAAAGTCAAAAACCGAAAATCTCTACTTTTTCTCTCAGTGGTTCGGTTGCTATGGAGCTTGCACCCTAGCAACAGAAGTGTCAAGTCACACAGATCGGGGTTGGACTTCTGGTCCGAACTTTCAAAATAAAAGCCAGAACTATTAAAACGAACCAAAGAATAAAAGAAAAGGAAAAAACCACAGCAACAACAACAAAAATACCAGATATGGTTATTTTTATGCTGATTTGGGACCGCAGAAGTCCAGCAGTGCCCATCAAAACCAGCCCCGACGGTAAACTGGCTTTAGGTGCATAACAGAAAATGAATCTGCAATAATTTTTTCAACCAAATAATCATTTGTAAAGCAAACATGCCAAAGACTCACTGGTTTCAGCTTCTTAAATGTGAATATTTTCTGGTTTTCCTCGTCTTCTTCTATGATATAAACTGAATTTGAGTTTTGGACATCTGGTTGGACAAAACAAGCTGTTTGAAAATGTAAATATATGCTTTTCATCACTTGTTATGAACCAAATGATTAATCAAGAAAACAATCGCTACATTAATTGATTATGAAAATAACTGTTAGTTGGAGCACTAATGTTCCCATTGACATATAGACTACATCAGTTATTCAAACCAGTTCTTCTGTACCTCCAAAAACTGTTAAAGGGTACTGATGCTGGCTGTGAGAGCGTTACTCTTTGCCAAACATAAAAAATATAGTGCAGACCAACAGGAAACCACCACCTGTCCTCCAGCTTTCTGCGTCCAGATGTCACCTTGAAACCTGCAGGAACATCACTCATTGTGCATTGGAAGTTTAAACAGTTTCATGCCCTTTTTTCTGTTTTCAGGGATTTAGTGTCGATTAAGCTACATTTTATTTTGAAGGCAGAGCCGCCTGGTTTCCGGTGTGGTCCTGGCTGCGTGCGTGCAGCTTGATGCGGCTGCAGATTAAAGTCAGTGACGCAGCAGAGTATTTGTTGTCAGTAGGTGTCCGTGCTGTCTGTCCAATGACAGAGGCTCATCCGATTACTGACACGCGACTCTACACAGGTCACATGACCACATACCGTGACATTATATCACTGAACATATAGTTGAAAATAATAAACTTTATTTATATGACACTTTAAAGAAGAGATTTAAGCCTTTAAATTAAAGATTTTAGATGGAAATGTCCACTAATATTTCAGGAATACTATGTGATACCAAAGAACAGAATAATAAAGCTACTATCCTTTTATGGATAAGTGAGTTTATATCTAGTATATATAATGATATGTTTGGCGTGAGCACAAACAATCAGTGGTAGAAGTACATTTACTTATAAGTGCTGTAGTTAAAGTACAATTTTGAGGTGCTTGAATACTTTTATGCTGTACTTAATACTGAAAATATTGATCATTTTAATCCACTACATCTGACAGCTGTAGTTACTTTGCAGATTAAGATTTTACGTACAGAAATATGATCACTTCATAAACTGAAAATGCATTACTATAGATTAACCTGACAGCACATACAGTTAAAACTAGCTCCACTTGTGTGTATATGTATATATATATATATATATGTATATATGTGTGTGTGTGTGTGTGTGTGTGTAGTTAAATAATAAATGTATTACTAAATTGGTTTTACATTAGCAGCGGTGCAAAGTAATTAAGTACATTTACTCAAGCATCATACTTAAGTAGCCTGAGGTACTTGTTAGATATTTCCATTTGATCTAACTTTATACTTCCTCCTCCTCATGTCTGACAGGCATGTTGTACTTTTAAGTCATGTATCTGACAGCTAGTTACTTTAAAATTAAGATTTCAGATGCATTTGTGAAATATGATTCATTTCTATAGACTAGATTAGACTACAGAACAGTAGCTAAAGTCGTTACACATGAATGCATCCCTTATAATGATCCAATAATATGAAATAACGCTCTGAAAGGGGCCATTCTGCACAATGAGAACTGATCTTGATTGCTGATAATGCAAAATGTTGAATGCAGGACTTTTACTTGTAATGAAGTATTTTTATGTTGTGGTATGCTGGATTTACTTATACTGCTTCCACCACAGTGTTACTCCATTGTGTGTGACTGCACAGCGTGCAGCGTGCACTGCCTGGTTGTGCAGCCTGTATGAGAGTCTTTGCGGTCCTCCTGAGCTCTGAGTGGTGCTGTCTCGCCTCTGTCGCCCTGTGGAAACCGCCTTCCATTGCATTTCTCCAGCAGCGGACTAACCAGGCCCCTCGCAGCCGCTGCACGGTGGCCCCGAGCCGGGCTGATTCCCACCACAGACCCGGCAGGTGATACGGTGGTGGTACACCGGAGAACCGCGGGCAACATAACCCCTCTGGATGCCGGATTTACGGACTGCTCCACGGGAAAAGCTCGGGGTGTGATGAAATCCTAATCAAAGTGCGACACACACAAGCCCATGCATATCATAAACGGGCCTGGCTTGCATTGCAACTTTGCGTTTTTGCCTCTCTGCGGGGGCTAAAGGCAGATAATCGGAGGTGAAGCTGGCGAAATTATCGTCTGCGGGAGGGTGACGCGCACTTCACAACAGCCCCTGCGCTGTCAGACGAGGAAGTGAGGCTTCATACACGCCCATTTCAGCCTGTCGACCCTGCTAAAAAAGCCTAGACCCGTTCATCAGATAGCACAGCAGCAGACTTTATAAACATGCGGTCACTTTCGGAGGGACGACACCGGGAATAACCTGCAGGACGACGCCGATTTCAGGGGGTAGGTGACCGAGGAGCTTTACGCATAACGTGGACATGACAGTTTCCCCAAATGTTATTATCGTGAGACTTCTCCAGCGTGCAGGCCTGTCTCCATCTTTTTTTTTTTGATAGTCACATGCATGATCTCTGGCCTAACTGTCACCGACATGCGATGTGACTCACTAGCGGCGTCGCCTTCGTCTGCGAGAATAAAGTGACGCTGGCAGGTAACGCAGGCTGCGGGCCAGATGTCAGCATCTGCCCGCTGTGCGTGGAGTGGCACCTGCTTGCGCGGTGATGTTGCGTGAATTTAGCTGAGTTCAGGCTGCAGACTGAGCCCCCATTTAAACCAGGACCCCCCCCTCCTCCTTTTGATAAGATTGGCGCCCAGATTTGCACCCATCTCCACATGTGGCAGCCTGACTGTTGAGATAACTTCGAGTGGGTTGACCTGTAGTGGCATTAGGGTTTTCCTCAGTTTGCTGGGGGGCCTCCTGGAGCCACACTGGGACCCCTGGTGATGGACAGAAATAATTTGGCAGCAATTTTGCAAGTAGATCAATTGCTTAAGGGATTTATTTAAAGCCAAAATTCACTTGTTCCACTTTGTCATACGTGAGGATTTTCTGATTTTCTTCATCTTTTGTGATAGTAAACTGAATATCTTTGGGTTTTGGATTGTTGGTCAGACATTTTAAGATGTCAACACGAGCTTTGGGAACTTGAGATTGATGTATTGTACCCAAAGGGAACATTTGTGAGTGTGCATTGTGCATGCCTCCAGAACTATTTTCTCGATTCATTGATTAACGCTTTGGTCTATAAAATGTCAGAAAACAGTGAAAAATCAAAAATTTTCACAATCACATTTTCATAACATCCAATGTGGCGTCTTCAGATTACACGTTTTGTTCATCCAACAGTCAAAAACCCAAATATATTCAGTTTACTGTCACATAAGAGGAAGAAGATCAGAAAATCCTCACGTTTGAGAAGCTGGAACCAGAGAAAATGTGGTATTATTGCTGGAAAAATGACAGAATGATCAATCGATTAACAAAATAGTTGCCAATTAACCTTATGTCAATTGACTGTTCAATTAATCAACTAATCATTTCGGCTTTAGAACTGAGACAAAGGCACTCCAAAAGCACAAATCTCAAAATCTGAATACAAAGTTCAAATGTAGGAAACCCAAACACAGTTTCAGGCAGAGTACCAGGTAAGCTTCAGGTAGCCTATCAGAGTACAGAACCACACCAGCGACAGGTAGAGTCACATCAGCTTGGAAGAAAAGGCATTTTTTTATGAAAAATCATAATTTAATCCAAATGGTTTCTTTGTGTTCAGCTGGTGTGATTTGATGTTAAAGTGTTATGTGTGTTTGACTCCTTTTGAGGCCATATTGAGATTTTTATGTGTTTTTTCAGTTTATAAGGTCAGTAATTGTGTTTTTTCATTTTTCTATCTCTCCAAGGATGTTTTCAAATGATTATAGTGTACTTCAGGTATTGTTAATCACTATAAACTGAGTACTGAGCACCACAGAGACACTGTTCCTCCAAATAAGAGTATACTAAAAGAACAGTTATTTTCATTGTCAATTGATCTGTTGATTATTTTCGGTTTGGTCTATGAAATGCGGTTTTCGCCAGATATTAAACTTACTCTCGTACATGACATAAAGAAGCAGATCCTCACATTAGAGAAGCCAGACTCGGAGAACGTTTGGTCTTTTTGCTCGATAAGTGACTGAAACGATTAATCACTTAAACACTTTCATTCATTCATTCGACGTATTGTTTAAACGGACTAATCGTTGCAGCTTTAAACTAAATTACAGTAACACTTAAAGACAAAGATACACGATCAAACTATAATATTCAGATCACTGTAGCAGATGATAAGTAGTCTGCCGTCATGTAAGCTCAGTAATGAGCACTACAAGTCCCTGTAGGATGGTTTTTCAGCGGCGGCGCACATGAACGGCTGCCATGGCACTAATCCAAAACACACGGCTGAAGTTGATAGTAACGGTGTCACGTGTCAGTCAGTCTGCAGAGGGTTTGACACAGCATCCAGTGGTCTGAACACCTGAACGGCAGCATCAGCGACCGCTTTGATGAATGGTTCAGGTGAAGGGCGGCTGTCACATTATCATATCCTCAAAACAAACTGGAGGGACTGTTCAACACATTCAGTCCATCACTGTCCACCACACGCACATATACGAAAAACTAATGCTGGCTTTAAGTTCTGTGTGTAGGTTTTATCGTCGGGCGTGGAGCAGCATTCAGACAAAATGTTTGTTTTAGTTACATCTGTCTCTTCTTCGCTCCTCGTGGAAATGGAAAAAACAGCTGTAAGATAATATATGTTAGTTTTATTTATGGTCCCTCCTCTAACATGAGATTTAGAAAGTCCCATACCAAAGAAAAAGTTAAATTAAAAAGAAAAATTATTTGGCTTTTTAATAGTCAGCTGCTCCATTATTTTCTGCAAGTTCCACAGCCAACTAAACTGTGTCTTTGCCTCGATTTTCTACATAATAATTAGTACCAGATTACACAGATCTTTCCAGGAAACTTCCAAGGAAATTATCAGGAAATTACAGACCCATAAAATACAGTGTTACTGTTTAAGTACACCATGCTGTTTCATGCAAAGTGCAACTTCGAATTTCTTACTGTATATATACTCCTAACTAACTAATTTAAAAGTCAGTCTACAGTTGACTATTACTTAGCGTTCCTCTGGTTCTCACCGGCCTGATGGAGGCGAGGTAACTGAAGATGTTTGGCGAGGTGAATGAAGCATGGAGAAGAGTTGTGTGTCGTGTCTGCACTTTGCTGTGGGTGCAGACACGACAAACTTAGAAACTGTTTTATTTCCCAACATGGAGGTCTAAGGCCGTGGTATGTTTTGAAACACACCAGTTCATGTGACATGTTGTCTGACTATATGTTAAAGCAAAACGGGTTTATTTCTTCCCATGTTAGACGCTCCAGATAGCCACACTCATCTGGAGGTGCTGGCTACTTGCTAAAACCCCTAAAGTCCCAGAAAAAATACGAGGACATGTCTTCACGGCCCTGCCATTGGCCAATCTAATCCTACTTTTTTGGCCACTTGGGGGGCAGCAGAAACAAGTTCTGAACACGACACTGACATATCAAAACCTTTTAAGTTGATATGTTGTTAGCAAACAGCTGCTTATTTCCACATCCAGCAGTTACAGAGCAACGTGATCCTTCATGTGGAGTTGTGTTTGAGACACCTGATGAATCAAAGTTCAATATTCCCTCTGTGTTAGCTCTGTTTTTGGTCTCATATCATATTAAAATGATTTGATGTGTTAATTATCTGTATCCACCTGTTCCAGTGCGCTAAAGTGTTGAAGGATGGACAGGGAGCTGCTTCGACAGAGCCAATCAGAACACGGAGAGGCCACCAATGGAAGCAGCCCTCAGACTTCCACCGCCACGCCCGAGCCCTCCACCCCTACAACCCCCACCCCTCCTCGGCTCACCCCCAACCCCATGCTCCTGGACTCCCCTGCACCCACGCTGACGCCCACCACCTCCTCTCCGCCTCCCCCTCTCACCCCTGCTCCCTCCGTCTCTGCAGCACACGGCCCGAAGGTGGCGGCGGCGACAGCGGGCGCTGCATCTCCCCACATCCTCGTCCCCGCTCCCCCTAAACTCACCTCCACTGCAACCCCCACCCTCCGCACGTACTCTCGCCCGATCCTTCCCTCCCCAACGGGCATCTCCAAAACATCTCCTACCACACAAACCTCCTCCTCTCTTCTCCCTCCTCCCTCCTCCTCCTCTCCTGTTGTAGCCATCACCACCTCTCCCCTCCTCTCTTCTCCTTCTTCTGCAACGCAAAGCAGCACCACCATGTCAACCAAGACCTCCACCAGCCTGACCAACGGGAACACAAGGCCTGTATCCACGCCGACCTCCACACCAATCACGCCCTTTCACACTCCGGCCAGTCCACCTGGCAGACAGGTAACGGAAGTTGAATATAACTCACGGCTAGAGGAGACACACTGATCTCCACCACATATCACTTCAAACGAATAGTTTGACATTTGGGAAATAAGCATCCAGCAGCCGGTTAGCTTAGCTTAGCATAAAGACTGGAAACAGAGGGAAACAGCTAGCCTGGCTTTGTTGAAAGGTAATAAAATCCACGTAGCAGCACCTCTAATACTCACTAATGAACATGTTATATCTCGTTTGTTTAATCCAAACAGAAAGTAAAGTGTATAAATGACACATTGTGGTCAGTTCTCAAACTATTCCTTTAATTTCATCCCTCCGCTTCATAAACCACAAAACGCTGTAAATGATTTGTTTATAGAAATACGGGAAAAGAGGTCGTTAGTTCCACTATATTTCTATATTCATCAGACATTTCACCTCGAATATTTCTGGTTGATTTGTTTTCAGATTCTTAGTAGGAACATTATAAAATACGTCATGCGGGGCAGTGCTACATTACACACAGTCACTTGCTCATATTTTGTTATTTTTGCTGCATTAAGTACAAACTTCTGTAAATTTTGTGATCACTTCAGCTCCAAAAAGGGAAACACTCAGTTCCAGTTTGTGTGTGTCGCTGTGGGTTTTCTGAGTGATGTTGTGCTCTGTGGGAACATTTCCTCAAAAACACCTGTGGGAGGTGCACTGCTTTAATGGTATGTTACCGTATTTGCTTAGACGAGAATGCAATGCGGCTAGACGACATGCTGCTTTTAGAGGAAGGGACGCAACATCAAATTCATGTCCCAGAGTTTACAAACGTAGCTATGTAGACCTTTCTTCTTACAGCAGACACATTGCACAGGTGCACAGGTGTAATTAATAACATTAGCTGCATTCCATTTAGGTGAGCCAGTTCCAGTTTGTCATGTTGGTTTTTCTTACCAAAGTCTCTCTTACTGTCCGGCCACCAGCCGAGAGAAGCTCTGAGTTCATACAAATGTTGATGCGCTCATCTCAGTCGCCTTCAGTTATTACTGTGAGCTCAGAGCAATAAGCTCAAGGAGCAGCAGCAAGCCGTGCTACAAAAGGCTGCCCTACCTGCAGACTTTACTCAAAAAAGGTTTTTCTTGCAAAATATTATCAGTCAGTAAAGACAGTAAAGTGCAGTATTCTTTGTAGGAAAGATGCAAATACAACATGATCTATCAGAAAGTATCAGAAACTAAAAATAAGTTAGTGCATTAACAATACAGAGGTTCATCTCTATCTATGAAACCAAACCTAAGGCCTAGCTACTCACTAATTCTAACCAGGTTTTAACTACTGTATATTGTACACACTGTGTAGTGTTAGTGGGTATTATGGAATTGGGATTAGTTATTAAAAAGCATTTTGTAGAATCCTAAATGAGATTGAGGGAGTTTGTTCAGCACAAACCAGCGGCAGAAGCTTTGTGCTGGATTCTTTCCATGGAGGGAGTGATGGCAAAGCTGGGTATCGGATATCAATACTGCTATCAGCAAACGGTTCAGTACCAAAAACTGGCATCAAACGTCACATGATCCGATTGGTTATCTTTTTGCTCGCTCTGATCACACAGTCCCGGATTGAAATCCTCATTTCAGACTGAATTGTATTTCTATTTATTTAACATTTGAGAACTTATTTTGTTAAATGACAAAAAACATGTAATATCCCTCAAAGCAAAGTATATTTAAAAAAGAAGAGTATAATTTGACGATACCCAGCCCTTAAGATAATGCCGAACCTTGTGGCGTTGTGTGCTGCGCTCCAAATTCAGATTTGAACCTTAATCCTGTTCACTGTTGACTTTTCAAAGCATGTGCAAACAGATTCCCGCCAATCAAGAAGCTTAAACACATAAAAAGCATTCATTTAAATATTAGGATGAACTTTTGGTGCGAGTCTAGGTCAGTGTTTGCGTCTGACAGTTTCCTCTCTGCTTTCATGTCAGTACGTTTCACATCCTTAGACTCAGGTTACACGTCTCAGGCTTTGCAAATAATATAAGCACCAGCCACATACAGCACACACACACACACACACACACACTATGTGTTCTACTTGTCTAGTCTTGGGTTTGATCACTTTTACAGTCATTCAAGTGCTGTTTAAGATTAAAACTGGTGCATCGCTTTACAAGCTTTTTTTTTTTAATGCGGTTTAAGAAATAGTCCACTGAAACAAATCGAGTGTTTCGAGCATCAGATATTCACTCAAAGTGCGTATTTCATGCTCCAGATAAAGATGTTTTTTGCAGAGTATTTGATACTAAAAAGACTGATCATCAGTGAAGTATTCCTTTGAGAGCGCACACACGAGGTGCACAGCAGCGTGATCAATCGATGCCACGCCGTCTAACTTAAAACTCCAGTACTCCCTGCCATTCACCTTTTCAGCTTCCTTGCCTTAATTCGTCAGGAACAACAGGAACTCTAGTTACAGGAAGTCACCTGTAGATTGACTTTAGAATTCAGAGTAAGTATGAAGAGATGAAAGAGAGTATTCTGTGTGAGAAGTAAGGTTGAAAGAGTGGGAAAAATAGAGATTCCACCTATTTAATCAATCGCTGGGTGTAAATACTGTATTTTATAACAGCGATTTTAAAAAGATGACGTGGATCTTGATTGGTATGCTTAGTATTCATGGTGATGTATAAGTCACATGACTGACTGGTGAATTGTATATAAAGGGAACTGGAAGGCTTTAATACGTTTAGTGAATAAAACATCACAAACTGGAGACAAGCTGTACGATGTGTTTTAATTTGGTGAAAATATATCCAGTTTGTTTCCTGCTTGTCAGGAAATGTAAAGGGCTTTGCCTAAATGCTTAATGTCTTCGGCACGTCAAAGGGGGAGGCAGGATTTATTTTTTGCCGCCATGTGTAGGACCCTGAACAGCCGGTGAGCTCTGGAAGACACAGAGCAACTTCTGGTGACAATAAATGTCAACAAATGTATAATTAATAAGAATTCAGCCTCTTTAAACTTCATCATTCAGAACTTTTTCCATTGTTTACTCTTTTGGTTTCCACCCTTTGCACACACACACACACACACCACTGTCTTGCTTTTCTAGGAAATGGAACAAGACGACGTTCTTGCTCAAAGGCTCCTCCTGATTTGCTTCCCTCCTCTCCCCTTTGTTCCAGGTATCACAGGTATCTCATCCTGTGGGCACACCTGGTCTTGTGCGAGCCAATCAGAGCCCCTCTCCTGTCAGGCAGAGGCTATCCCAGCAGACACTGCTCCTTGGGAAAGGTCTCAAAGGATCTAGCCAAGACCAGGTGCTGCTTAGAGCCCAGATGGTAAATACACACACACACACACACACACACACACACACACACACTTCTACGTATAATCTGGTTTGCTGCGGGTGCAGCAGCAGAAAAGATTACCAGTATTAAAATGAGATAGTAGCAAACAGTGCAAAGGTCAGAGTGGTGATGCATTCAGGTTGTGTAGGAAATACAAGTTCAGGGTTTAAGCAACAGACCAGACATAAAAAAATAAAAAAACACCAGTGTATAATAATATAATATTTGTTATTTAAATGTACTATGTATCAGGGTAATTTATTTAAAATAATTTAAGAAATTGGTGTAATGATGATCATAGGAGAAGAAGAAGCTACACTTTATTTTGAAAGCACCTTTTATGCGTAGAAGCATCCCAAAGTGGAAATTAGGTTAAACAGAAAAACATTAACAATAAATAAAATGCTTGATATTAAAAACAACAACATAACCTTATGTCAACAACAACAACAACAACATGTCATTAGCTGCATATTAAACATGTTGATTTGGATATTTATTGTTTTGTTTGAAAACTAAAATAAATGTAAAAGCCGTCAATTTTCTAAATGTGGTGAAATGTTATTAATAACGTACAATAATAAAATGAACAGTGATGTTTTAAATCTTGTTGCATCTACTGTGGGAGCCACTGCACTACAGCGCCAAATGTGTATTAATCCGCCACTGAAAATAGTCCCAGAAAATGCACATTTCCTCATGTTTGAGGTATGTTTGTGACCAGCTGTTAGAAATTACTGAGCCTTTTTTTAAACATGAAACTACATATTTGTGAGCTATTTTTAAAGATTTAAGTCTTCAGTAGGAGCTGAGAGCAACAGACGGGAAGTCGGACTAAAACATTGTTGGTTTTTGTCTTTAATGGGATTTGTTGACAATAAGAAAAGTATAAACTCACACCAGCCACACTTGAGTCCATGTCTCATGTCTCAAGTCTGTAGCAGTTTGACTTTCAGCTGATCGTGCGTCCCACTGTAAAGAATAAATGCCAGGAAAAGAAGTCTGAACAATAACATGCTAAGAATAGAGGTAGGAAAGGGTTTTTGTTTTCGCAATGTCAGTAAATTGTACCTAGAAGTGGAGGAAGAGATTAGGAAAGAGGATATTATTCAGCGCAGAGGTCGTATGAGTCACTCACACACAAACATGCATACCAGTATTCATCTTGAGTATGTTTCGCCTCTGTGCTTTAATCCCTGCTCTCCGCTGTTTATACTCTCCTTTTCTTCCTGCAGCTGATTCTTACGTCTGCTATGCGACCTGCCCTGTCCTCCTCTTCTTCCTCCTCTTCTTCCTCCTCCTCCTCCTCCTCTCCCCCTTCCTCTAACCCTGCCTCCGCTCAGGTGAGCAGCCGAGCGAATCAGACTCTTTGTGTGTGCGCATGTAGGATTTATAAATGTACCACTGTAGCTAGCTAGCTAAGCGTAACGCTACCACTACAAATTTGTTAAAAACACTGTCCCAAATTGTCGAAACTTTTAGCCCAAAAAAAACCAACTAATTTGCCTTCTGGAGGAGAGTTAGATGAGAAGATTGATACCACTCTCTCTCTCTCTCTTTATCTGTCCATTGAATGTGAAGCTACAGCTTGCGGCCGTTTAGCCTAGCTTAGCACAAAGACTGGAAACGGGGGAAACAGCTAGCCTAATTCTATCAAATGGTGATTAAATCTGCCTACCAGCACCTCCTTGGCTCTGAGCAGTACCTTCCTTAAATCTAGAAAGATAGTCTAGCACATAACCCTCCATAAAACCGCTAATTGTCCTTTTTATTGTTTGTTTTTTGCACGGATTAAACAAATGAAATATAACGTGGTGGGCAGATTTTATTACCATTTGACAGGGCTAGGCTAGCTGTTTCCCCCTGCTTCCAGTTTTTGTGCTAACTAATTTAAACTTTCCCAAATCCAGTAAAGAGTAGGACAGAGCCGTTAACATTAAACTGTCTGAAAACAACCTGTAACCCCACAAACTAATGTATTTACTTAATGATATGCTAACTTTTGGCCTTAGAAGTAATGCTGGATTCCTAGTGTTACTTAGCCGGACATGCTAATGATTGCAGCTTACGTTGGAGCACAGCGTTCAGTCCATTCCTTACACTTTTGCTTTTGTGTTTTTGGTTTTGGAAATGCTAAAAAAATAAGATAAACTCCTCCAAAATGGACTTCAAATCCAAAGCTTGACAAACGTGCCGTGCCTAGTTACCGTTGCTAGGCTGTTATTGGACAATCGCTGTTTGGGGGAGGGGCTTAGCAAACGGTCAATTCTTAAACGCCTTGAATCAAAGCAGAAAAGCCTGAAAGTAAAGTGTTTGAGATCTAACTGAACGTCTTTCTTTCTGTCTCCCCTCTTCTCTCCAGCTCCAGAGTCTCACCCTGAGGCCTCCTCCCCCCGGGGCCCTCACCATCCCCCCCTCCCTCCGCCTCAAGCCCCCCTCCTCAGCCCCGCCTCCCCTCTCTCGCCCCCACGCTCCTCTCTTCCCTCCTCTCAGGCCGCGACCGCAGCCCAACGCCATGGCAACGGAGAGCCCGACCACGCCCAGCCGCCACCTCTCCGTCCCACCTCCAAGTAGGTCCCAGAAGAAAAACTAACCGGGGGTGTGATGTCAACGTGGGCGTCTCGGGAACAACCAGTTTAATTTAGGTTTTATATCGACCTTAATTCAACGTGGATCACAGTGATCATCACGGATTTATTTTAAATTCTAGCATCTTTATTTTGTAAATCAAAATATAGTAAAGTTTAAATGATACTTATTATTACTGCACTCCAAAAATATGCAGACCAGGCTGCATGTGGCCCCGTTAAACGCAGCGAAGGTCAGCCTGGAGTCTCACCTGTGAGGCGAAACTTGGGGCAAAAAGACTAGAGTGTAATTATTTATTTATCAGCTCCTCTCTTGTCTCGTCTGAATCGGATGTGAAAAGCTACAGTACTTGTCTTCCTCAGGTAACCTGATCCACTAGTTCTCTGTAAATACAGTTATTCACCTGGGGATTTGTGTTGTGCAGCGATCCGAGTGAATACTGGTTTGTCAGTTTGTGCAATTCGTTCTGATTGAAAAATCGTATTGAGTCACAAAAACAAGGAGAAAATAACATTTAATCAGCACAAGGGCTGCAAGTAATGTTTAGTTTCATTTTCAATTATTTTTGGATCAATCGATTAACTGTTACATTTATAAAATCACAAGAAATAGTGGAAAAACTGTCATTACAAGTTCTAAGATATTCTTTTGTATTTTTGCAAGTATTTTGCCGTTATTATACAAAAACAGTAGGGGGGGGGGAGATCACATCCAACCAGACTCAAACCAGGGTAACTGTGATTAAATGGACAGTGTTGCAAGATAAATCTAAAAGAGTTGAGAGAAGATTTACAGAATTAATAAAAGCAGAAAAATGTATTTCTGCAAAACAAAAGTGCTTATTTTTTAGACTTTTCTCATTATTTCTAGTAAAATAACTGGACAGTTTTCCTTCTCCAGGCTCCCAGAAAAGATTAAAACAATACAGTCCTATTAGGAGAAATCACTTTTTAGTCCCAAGTAAATATAAAGCTGTGTTTTAAAGACAGGACTTGACCACCAGGACACCTCGACAATATTCACTTTATATATGAAGGACAGAAAACAGAGAAACGCAGCTGGAGAACTTAAAACCAGCAAAGTATTCTGCAACAAACTGGTGATCAAGCGATTCCTTGTTTTATTTAACATTTTGTCAGCGAGGACGGTTTCTAACAGCACCATACAGTTTACAGTAACCTCTCTAACGGTTGTTGTCCTCGCTCGGAGAGGTCAGGCCTGGGGGGTTAACGCTCACCCAGAGCAAACAAGGCCAGGGATAGTTATTCAGATTTTTAGCTGGATGTTAACTTCTGAGAAACAAGCACGAAATGAACATTAAGTCAAGAAGCGGACTGCCAGCACCCTGACTGAGAGTCCCTCCGGGGGGAGCTGTCAGTGAAGCCCCAGGTGCTTCCTGTTGCTCTCAGAGCAGATTACACTGGAGCCGCCAGGGACCCACCTGTCGGTCCATCTTTACAAACACATGTTCAAATTCTCAGAACTTTATTTTAAAATATCTCTCTCTCTCTCTCTCTCTCTCTCTCTCTTCCCCCCCCCCCCCCNCCAACCGATTGAGGCAGATGACCGCCCACCCAGAGCCTCGGTCTGGTTCTGGGTCTGGTCGAGGTTTCTGCCTGTTCAAACAGCCCTGAGATAACTTCTGTTATGATTTGGCGCTATATAAATAAATAAAATTAATTAATCTAAAACTAGTCTATCAACAGAAGGCAACTTTCTTTTATACAGCAATAACAATTCAATGTGCTTTACAGGGTCATAAAAATACAGCAAAAGGTAAGAAGTACAGTTTAAAGGAAGTGAAAATAAAAAGATAAAAAACAGAAAATACTCCCACACTCAGATGCACAATTAAATTAAATACATTTTAAAAAAGAACATTAATCTGCAATTAATTTCATTTATTTATTCATGACAAACATGTTTTGGTTTGAGCTTCTCGAAGGCGAGTATTTACTTGTCTTCTCTGTGTTTTATCGTTGGAAATGGAATATTTTGGGGCTTTTGGACTGTTGGTCAGACAAAACGAGACATTTAAAGACAGAATCTTGTGCTCTGGGAAACTTCTGTATTGAAAATACAGATCGTATTACTCGCATTACCTCAGAGGACTGCGGTTGTACTGGGCTCTCAGTGAAACACAAGACACTATTATTATTATTTTGTGCCAATCATAGCCTTGTTGAAGAAATGATTATAAATAGTGTGATGGTAAGATGGACAGATACTTTAAATACTTTGGATCTCGGGTTTCAGTACTCAAGTAAAGCAGTTAGAGTCAAACTAATGTGTCAGTATGGTTGATAGTTTTGCTCAATTTTAGCTTATTACACATCAGTATTAGCACATGTGTCGGCCAATATGGAAATGGGATTTAAGGGGAACAAGTTGAGGTTACATTAACTCTTTCATTCACTTTCCTAAATCATACTAACAGCTGATCCTGGAACCTGGTTATAAACGTGAGGCTTGAATCTTGTGTTTCTTCACTTTTTAATCTTTTCTCCTTCGTCCTCTTCTCTTCTCGCAGCTCTTTACTCTCCGGTTCGGGCCGTCCCTCTGAGACCCAGACTCCACTCTCCAAACGGTCACAGAGCGGCGTCACCAAGGCAAACCTCAACCCTCCAACCAATCGCTGCTGCCCCCGCCGGTCACGCCCCTCCCATCAGCAGCAGGCCGCTGGCTGGACTAAAGAGCTGTCCGCTAACTCAAACTATGCTCGGGCCCAGCCAGTCCCCGCACAGCTCGTTATCCGTGACCAACCCCATGTCGGTTTCTTCCCACTTTGAGCGCTCGCCTTCTGCAGCGAGGCAGCTGCAAATCATCGCCCTCTCTTCGGGCCGCCAGCCGCAATCTGGCACGTACGCCCACACTGTGCAGTCGCCGCCTCCAGTTGTAGAGCCGCCTGAGCTGACCAGCCACTCCAAGAGGACTTTGAGCGGTGAGGGCGTGCTTCCTCTTCCTCTAAACCCCTCAATGCCAAAAACCACCTCTCCTCTGCACTCTCCTCCGTCTCTCCTGAGTCCAGCATCTCCTCCGAGTCAGGCTGGTCCTCAAACACAAACTCTGACACAGAAAGGAGAGGTGAAGGAGAGTGGAGAGCAGCGAGAAAGAGGACGAGGTGTAAGACAAGACATCAGAGATGAGGGGGGCGTTAGTAAAGACCTGAAGGTGGAGAAAGATGACCAAAGAGAGAAAGTGAAGGAGGAGAAACGGAGGCTTTCAGCTGAGAAGGAAGTAAGCCTCGTCAGTCAGAAGGAGCAGGAAGTTGAAACGGGCAGAGAGGAAGAACAAATGGAAGTGACGGAGGAGGGCCAGAAGGCAGAAAGAGGCGAGGAGAAAAAGATGGAGGAGGAAGAGGAAGCAGAGACCACTATGGACCAGTCTGAGAACCTGACCGGTCAGATTCTCCATCAGTGCCAGAACACGGATCCTATCCCAACGTCCGATACCGTTAAAGACTCCAGCACGGAGTCGAAACCCATCCTGGGTCTCATTTCAGCTCCAGTTCCAGTCCAAACCCCAGCTTCTGTCCCAGCAGCAGTACCAGTACCAGCTCCAGTCCCAGAGGTCTCTGTCCAAAGTCAGAGTCTACCAGAGTCTCATCGGGACCTGCAGCCCGTCAGCCAGGAGGACTTCTGTGAGAACATGTCAACACAGTCTGACAACCAGTCAGGTACCTTCAACCAGACATCTGTAGACTCAGAGTCCATGTTTGAGCCACACAAACACAAATCTTTCACATTTACACGATTGCTGACAATCTAAAGCGTTTATACCGACTTCCTACCTACCAGCAGGCAGCCACTGACCTGCGATTTTAAACTTTTTAACTTCCATCAGTGTGAACTTTTCATGCCAGAATTACTTGGTTGTTGGTTGGTTGCAAGCCGGCCCCATTTTGAAAATGATGTTGCAGCCTCCTTGGTGCGAACAAGGACAACATCTTCATATTTGGGTACAGTAGTCTCGCATAGCCTGGGCTGAACCCATTATCATTCTGGTCTAGAGTGGAAAAAACGGCTCTGGCTTGTGTGTATTTCCTTAAACCAATCACAATCGTCTTGGGCGGCGCAAAGCCCAGGATGCAGCGGCGGTGCTCCAGATAGATAGTGGTAGATAGTCAGCCAATGGCAGGCTTATACCCACAGCCTACTTCCTGTGAGCCGGACTACTTTACGGTGCAAAGCGAGATTGTTTTCCTCTCTGCTCTCCTGCAAAGGTTTCTCATATATCGACAGATTTAACTGTTTATTTAAACAACTCATTGATCGAAGTGCACTAACTCTGATCACTGTCTTTGCTCCCCGCCCCCCCAGCGTTGTCCAGCCTCTCCTCTCAGTCTCCCCCCTCCTCGCCCTTCATCGCCCCCTCGGCAGAAAACACTCCTCCCCTCCTCCCCGCTCAGACCGCCCACCCGACCGACCTCAGCCTACCGCAGCACGAGACGGAGAAAGTCGACAAAGCGGTCGGCGAGTCGCAGCACGTGGTCGGGGCCGAAGCCGTGACGGAGCCCACCGGCCAATCCGAAGACGAGTCCGAGAGCTTCAGCCAATCGCTGAGCAGCCCCTGGGAGCAGAGGGCGTGGCCTGAGGGACGGCAGGTTCTGACTCACCTGGTGGAGGGATTTGTCATCCAGGAGGGGCTCCAACCGTTTCCTGTACGAACACACACACACACACACACTGTACTCTTAGATCCCACTGACGACTGGAGGCCAAAATAGATCAAATTAAAAAGCTGCAGAAATTAAATGTTTTTAGTATTTCAAAGTCAGAAATGAGACAAAAAATTAAACTAAACAAAACTAGATATGAGGCTTGTGAATGCAAATAATCTAAAACAAGAAAATCAAGCTGCCTGCAGACGTCACTCTTCCAACAACAACTTCTTTGTAAAATTGTAGTGTTTACTATTTTCTTTAAATGTGCAAAAGTAACTGGCACCACTCAAAGTAGTGATGTTACTAATAATTGCATTGGTGTCAAACACCAGCAGCGAACTTTAGGTGTTAAAACGACTCCACCTGCTGTTAAAGCCGTTATCAGCTACAGTTTACGAGCAAAGTTTGGAGCTACGTGCGGTAAATCTAACTCCAGCAGCATGAAATCACTGTTGTAATGGGTTGTCACGGATCAATAGTTCAGTTTAAACTTTACGAAGCTGCTGTTCCTGCTGTGTTTTTGGCCTCCAGCTCCTCACGCTTGCCAATGACACTGAAGGTAATTGAACCTGTGTCACAGTGCGTTCTGGTTCGCTTGGGTTCCTGAGTGTTAAATTAAATATGAGCGTCTCACGAGGAAAAGGCACATTGTGATTTACAACTTTTCCTACATATTTCCTGTGCGTACAAATGTAAAAACAATGATGTAACTTGATTTGTTGGATTCTTGAATTAGATGTTGTGTTGTGCAGAACCTCCGGGTTAAAAATTGTAATATTTATGATGCAGCCATCACACACACACACACACACACACAGGCTTACAAACTGTCAACACAATCGTGTCACAGCCACCGATTGTTGCAGGTGAACCGCTCGTCCCTGCTGGTCCCAGAGCAGGTGGCCAAACCACAGGAAGTGAACGGGACCAATGGGAAAGCGGCGTTGCCTGTGACGGACACGCTGAAACAAGCCGAGCACTCCACGGATTCGGACGTGGAGGAGGCAGGAGACACAGACGACCCCGGGAACCGTAAGAGTCTCATGAGACTGTATGGCTCTAGAGATAACTGTGACAAGCAGTTTGCACTATTCTGACATTTATATAGAGCAAGCAATTAACTGAGAAAATGATCAGCACATTCATTGATATTGAAATTAATCGTTAGTTGCAACGCTAGTCTTCTCAGTAAGGATCAATTGGACACTTGTCTCTGTTAGTCAAGAACTTGAAATAGTCTGATCTCACTGGTTGATCCTCCTGACATATTTACCTGAAGACTCAAACATATTTCTCAGAAACAGATTAACACCTTGTGCAGCTTTAACCGCTGTCAAGTAAAACACAGCAGACTGAATACGTTTGTCTCGCACACACAGGGTCGGCCCACAGGGACAGGACGGTGCTGCACTGCCAGTTCTGCGGGAAGAGGGGCCACGCACACAACTTCATGCGGTCCAAGCGCTTCTGCTCCACTTCCTGTGCACGCGGGTGAGACATGATTTCATTGGCTCAAACACAAAAGCAGCTTCTGCACTATGTGATCGTCTGAAATGCAGCACTGTTTTCAGGGGTGTTGCTGTCACAGCAACAGTGCTGGCAGGATGTGGTGTGTGGCCTCTGTAGAAACACACAGGTGTTAAATACAGATACGAGTGTGAATCAAAGCAGCAGAACGAGGAAATATCACCACCTCTCTCTCTCTCTCTCTCTCTCAGGTTTAACGTTCGTCTGACGAAGCGCCTGCGGGCTCTGAGTGCTGGCAGTCGGTCAGAGAGGCCCCGCCCAGCCCTGAACAGGGCGGAGTCAGTTCCTGGGAAACCTCTGTTACTGCGACTGGTAGGGACATTGAACTAACCACCAGTTTAAAACACTGTAAAAAACTTCACTACATTCAACATAGAAATACAACGTACATCTCAAACTGAAATCCCAATTAGTGCTTCAACGTATTATTTTCAGTATCTGTTATTTTTACAATTAATCGTTTAGTCTACAAAATGTTAAAAACAAATAAAAAATGCTCGTTAGAGGTATAAAACTTTGGACCCAATCTGAAACGGACCTGTGGAAATCCTCTCCAAAGCTGACGTGCATTGCAAAAAAAAAGTGGCCTGATGCGAGATGGACCTGAGGACAGTCAGACCGGATCCAAGACCCAAAGACGAGGTCTAAAAATGCGAGAACACAAACACCAACAAAGTATTCTGTAATTTGGGCCAGCGGTCGAGTGGGACCGATACCGAGCCGAAGGTGACGCCTTCAATCAACCAACAGATATTTCATTTAATGACAGAAAACAGAGAAAAGCAGCAAATCCTCACATTTGAGAAGCGGGTAGAGTGTGAAAAGTTACTTACAAGCTTTTTTAACAGCATGTCGTGGTCTTCATCAGCAGATGGAGGTTTTGCATGACCAGTGAGCAAGCTCCATCCTCTGAGTAAGACTTGTATGTTGAGTAATGAGTTTTTGTGACAGACAAAATAAGATAGATTCATTTTCTGTTGATTATTAATCAATTCATCATGTTAGCACTAATCCATAATCTCCATTCAGAGCCACAAAACACCAGAAGCTACAGACAACAAGACAAAGGCAACTAAAAGTCTTGTTTTTAGCATGTTAGCACGGTGACATTTAGCTTGTGACGTTCCTGTGGATGCTAACATGATGCTAGCATGTTGTCATGCATTCCAACACGTTAACATGCCTTTATGCTGAATTGACAACCCAAAATACATCACTCACCTCACCTGTTGAGGACTGGAAGTTTGCAGTTTCCTTCAGAGGTGCTGCTCAGCTCAGACTCCCAGCAGCTGCAACAGTTTCTCATTATTTCACAGTGTAAAAGTCCACAAAACATCCACAGAAACTTCTTGAACTTCTCCGTCGGCCACCTGGTTGCTCAGTATGTTCCAAACAGTCTTATTTTACACTGATGGTGTTAACGAGCACCAGTGACTTATGGGATGTGAAGTTTGGAGGCTTGTTTTGAAGCCTTGCAGCCATTTTGATGAAGTTTCCACAGCAAGAAAATACACATTGATGTATTAGTATTAATAATGTTAACAGTCACATTTTACTTAAAGTAAATGTAGCTGATTATACTTTACTGTACTTTTACTTCAGTGGGATTTTACTTGTAATGGAGTATTTTTGCATTGATATTAAATATTAAAATAATGGAGGATGAACTCACCTTCACTCCTTCCACACGCTGCAGCCTCGTGATCTCTGGAGTGCCGGTCGGCGTGAGAAGGAGGGAAAGGAGAAGGCGCCGGCGGCAGAAGAGGAGGAGGAGGACATGGAGGGAGGAGGGGAGGAGGAAGATGATGATGGCGGGGAGGAGGATCCTGCTGTCGCCATGACAGCCAGGATGGAGCGCCGGGCGGCACGGAGGGCGAGGAGGGCGTCTGCGCCCGCCTTGACCACCTCTACGCCCACAACCACGTTCAAACCCGCCCCCTCCCAGTGGAGCGTGGAGGAAGTTACTGCCTTCATACACACACTGCCAGGTAACTAATCTCACACACACACACACACACACACACACACACACAACAAATTACTCACATGTGGATCCTCGTCTTGGACGCTGTTCAGCTTTTTTGAAATTGGCAGCGTCTGTTAAAATTGTCAGTTTGATTTATATAAACTCTGCGCGTCTTAATCGTCAGCAGATGACGGAGGCGTGGGCTTCTCCTGCGCCCCTCATTCAATTAAGTGTTTCGCAAAATCGCTGAAATTAACCACCGGGTGAGGTAACGTGCATACTTGTTCCCACCGACTGTCATCCTGAGTGACATCGCTGCAAAACAAAACACAGTGAAACTTTGGGTGTCGTTCCCAAAACTCAGATCTGTAAATGTGGACAAGTTCGCTTCAGAAACAAAGACGATTCGACTGTCAACATTATGCAAAGTTTCTTAGTTTAACAACAATCATTAGTGTGTTTTAAAAAAAAAGTTTAGAATTACGTTTCTAAACCTTTAAATAATTTAATACTTAATGAATGAGGTGGTTCTTGCTCCAAGCTGAGAAATGCAGCCTTCGTATCCCACAATCCTTTGTGTGTCAGTCGATGTGTAATGCTGCATTCAGGACGTCTTTGTCAACCTGTAAAGACAGGAAATATAATTTAAGCATCATATTTTCCAGGCATTTGTGTTCAATAATCAATACTTTTTAGCAGAGTTGCTCAGATTCAGTGTCTTTGTTACGTCTTTAATCAACTGATTTATTTTAGACTGTATTTTATTTAGATTAAGTTTGGCTATATTTTAAGATGTTGACAAAAAAGGATTGTTTTGGTATTGGTACCGAAATTCAGTCTTTCACTGGCCCCAGTGTGAAAACACTGAAATGACACTCGGCCCTGTCAATCACTAGTAAATGTATCACATAAACTGGATCAATGAAAAGTTCACTTGAGGGGTAAAATAATGGAAACAGGGAAGGGCTTTCCTCCAACTGACCAGAACAAGCAGTTTAGAGAAAGGATGGATGTTTTCAAAGACCACTTTAGTCCAGAACTCAGCTCACTTCCTGTCCGTGTCTCCGTGTCGCTGTGTTTCAGGCTGCAGTGACGTGGCGGAGGCTTTCCGGCTGCAGGAGATCGACGGCCAGGCTCTGCTGCTGCTGACCGAGGACCACCTCATGACCAGCATGAACATCAAACTGGGGCCGGCTCTCAAGATCTGTGCTCACATCAACGCGCTGAAAAACCAATGAGAGGACAAACAGACAGAGGAAAAGAGAAAGTCAGGGCGCGATGTCGAAGGAAAACGGGCAATAAAGACGCGGGGAAACAGAGAAATGGAGGAAGTTAAAGGAGACGAGGAGGGAGAGAGTTACGAAAAACAAAGCTGACACCAAGGATGACAGAACAAAGTCACAAAAAGAGATTCATGGTAATTTACAAGATTATAAATCAAGGTGTGGCCTTAGGAGACGGGAACAAAGGAGCTTTGCAGAAGCATGAAGACGCCAGAGTCCAGAAGAAATTTCATCCGTTTTGGGCCCTCTGACTGTAGCAGGAGACCGATTTTTGTAACTTTGTGTACATTTTACATGCCGCTGGAGAGTGTAAATTTGAAGCTATTTCATGAAGGATTTTGAACATTTAATATATAAAGTTTGTCTATTTAGTTTTTTTAGAACGTGACGTTAATGACAAATCTATCCAGTAGCTAACATAACCAGTGTGTGTAAAAAAAACAACAAAAAAATCAATAATAATGATACGTAGACTTTGTAAGTGATTAATGACAGTTTAATGTTTTCTATCACTATATTCTGGACAAAAACATGTCTGTGGATTAAAAAAAAGTCACTATCAGGGTAGAGATTGGTGTCTTTAATCGTCACATTTTTATGGTATCCTGCTTGAAATTATTTAATAAATGAACAATTAATCAAATCGGTTGGTTTATCTTATTGTTTGAAAGAAAATCAGGAGGTTTGAAGGTGTTTTTACATGAGGATGGAGGATGGAGTCGGCAGCAGAGGGCCACAGTGAGCAAGGTGAGTGATATATAAAGAGGAATCTTTATTTTAAAAACCAAACTGAGTTGAATTCATGTCACAAAGTTCCTTCCGGATGCTTCCCAGATCCCAAACCTTAAATTTGGACCAACTATTCCAAGTTAGTCTGTATCTGCTGCTTTTTTTGTCTGTCTGTCTGTCTGTCTCTCCATATCTGGTTTAGTTTAGGATCTCGAACGCGCTCTGATTGGCTTAAAGTTTGGACTCAAGAGTATGTTTTTCACCACACCCTGTGATAAATCTTATTCCAGGCGTTTTTCTGCGGATCAGCTCGGGGCGCACTGACGGACCAAGATTACTTTGTAAAGGAGTCTGATCTAAAATAATCATTTTAATCACATTTGGAAAAATATCTTAATCGTTTTAAGTGAGGACTGCAGGGATCTTTCGGAGTACTACAGTTCAACTTTCTTTTATAAACTGAGCAGAGAAGGATATAAATATAACGTAACTTCTTTTTGAATCATTTTCCAGACGTCTGGTGAAAAGAAACATTAGTTTTTCAGCTTCTGGAACAATAAACAACTTTTAAATTCATACAACTGCAGAGAGGGAAAGAAAATACATTTAAACACTGTAATCTGTTTCAAGAAATCCCGCATTTTTAAGACGGCGTGATTTTTTTTGTCGGAGTAGAGCGCGTAAAAACGCACGGCGGCTCCATGGCGCACATGTGCAGGCAGATCACCGGCAGCGCGGCGAGCTGTGCGGGCTGGGTCGGGATCATCGTCGCCACCGCCACCAACGACTGGGTCCGGACCTGCGACTACTCGGTGGCCACCTGCATCCGCATGGACGAGCTGGGCTCGCGGGGACTCTGGGCAGAGTGCGTCATCTCCCCGGCGCTTTACCACTGCGTGGCCCTCAACCAGATCCTCACCCTGCCCGGTGAGATGCACTGAAAATTAAAATGGGTTCCCTGCTATATGGACTTTGTCCATTTTGGAAAAAACAAGGATTACTTGAAATCCCTCAGTAAATATTTCAAACACACAAATGGTTTAAATTGTTCACACTTCAGACCTTTAATCTCTTATTTTGCGCCAAAAAGCCAGAAATTGCCTCCAACAACAATAACCCACAACCTGCTGGTAATAGTAGCCTCAAACAAGTCAAACAACACTGGAAAAGTCTCTTTTAATCTTTTCTTTGGCTCCTAACACTGCACGTGTGTGTGTGTGCATTCCTGACTGTAGATGTCTATCTGAGAGAGAGTGCCAGAGGTGATCAAACACATGTCTCTCTCTGTCTCAGCCTACATCCAGACGTCTCGTGCTCTGATGATCTGCGCATGTCTGATCGGCCTCCCTGCGATGCTGCTGGCGCTCACGTCGATGCCCTGCATCAGGCTGCAGAATGACTCCTCCACCATCAAGCGGCGCCGCGCCTGGGTGGGAGGCGTCCTCTTAATCCTCATGGGTGAGGACTGAAACAAGAAGAGAATGCATGTTGTACACTGAATTAAATGTATTTTTTTTAAAGTGGTCAACACCTTAAAGCAGGTGAAGCAGCCTGCAGTATGAGTAGTCTGTGAAACAGTAATTAGGTGCATTTTAAAGAGCAACAATCAAGAGTTAATAATCCGCTAATAAATGTCTTTAAGGCACTATGAGTAGACATTTCTGTCTTTGGGTTTAGAGGACAGTAGTTTTGGTTTAAGCGGACAGTTTAGAGTTTAGAGGACAGTAGTTTTGGGTTGTACAGTACTCTGGTCTTCCCCTGCTGTTGCAGGAGGGAGGAGGGGTGGAAGGAAGGTCAGAGTCTGTCAGACCAGGCCTCGTCCTGACCTGGTTCATCTGTCAGACTTCCTGTGGGATGAGACAGGTAGTTCCTGTCAACAGCCTCAGGGACGGACATCCACATGGACACAAACACCACACAGAAATGCATAGTCATGCAAACGGTGCTTTAGAATCCGTGTCCACATATAACTTCAGGCCAGAAAATGTTTCCTTATTTTACCTCCTCTGTAACTCCTCTGTCTGCACGTGTTTTCCAGCTGTGTGTGGCATCATATCGACTGTCTGGTTCCCCATCGGCGCTTACCAAGACGAGGGTCTGATGTCTTTTGGCTTCTCTCTGTACGCCGGCTGGGTCAGCTCCGGTCTCTGTCTCCTGGGCGGCTTCGTGATCTTGTGTTGCCACGGCACCGACCCCGGGATCCCAAGCAGGGACAACAGCTTCTACTACTCCAGACAGCGGGGCGCGGCCATGCCGCTGGACCCCCCGGCCAACCACGCCAAGAGTGCACGAGTGTGAAGCGGTGGTCCCTCGTGCTATATAGACTGTAGATTATCATAATCAAGTCTGTGCATTTCTCTTTTTACGTTTAGCTGATACAACAGAATCTGTGCTATCAACAGTTAAAGGAGGGTTAGATTGTTTGCCTCAAGTTCAACAAACGTTAACAGCCTTTGTTGATGAATTAAACAACATTAACAGCGTTTACCTTCGAAGGAGCGCTCACAAAGTAGAGTCCAATATGCAGGAAATGAATGCAGTTTTATTGATTTGCAGTGTGGGTTTTGCAGTCAGTCATGATACAGACTAAATGGTGTAACTACATTCTTTGCTTTTACATGCTTGTGTGTATTGATGATAGAACTTGTGACTTTAATGTTCTTTTAATGATTATTATACTTTAAATAGCATGAACACATTTCAGAAATATTACCTGAAGTACAAAGAATTCAGTTTTTTGTTGAACAAAGACTGAGATTACCTGCTCTCATTTAATCCCTCACAGGTTGTTTTATATGTACCAATAACTGTATAACTTTTTGCAAATTTAGACTCTTCATATTAACAGTATAATCAATATGTATCAACTGTGTATCTGTATCGTAAGATTTTTGGCTGGTGCTACAAATAATAAACGTTTTTAAATAATTAAAAAGTCTCAGAATAAATAATTTCACTCAAAATGAGACATTTATTCCTGCAACACGAAAAAAAAAAACGCCCATTCTCATTTACACACATTAACACAATTTGTTGCTGCAGACACTAAATATAGCAAACACTCTTTCACTGTAAACACCATTCACTTCAATACTAAAGCAACTTTCAGGGCTTCAGAAAGCCACAATGAAGACATTCAGAGATGCCACGAACAGCCACAGGAAGTTATTTCATAAGTTTGTTCTTGAGACTGACCGAGAGTTTAAACCAACATTTTTATTTTGGCGTCAGAAGTCGTCTGATTGGTTAAGATAAACCTCAGTGGGTGGAACCAAAGAACTTTTCTAGGTAAGTAACAATGACTGAAAACAAGAGGTAAGATCGGAGGAAGCCACACCAGCTGCCCGGCGTGTGAATGAGCAAAAGGCATCACCAGACGTCCATCTTTGCCGGTTACTAAGAGTCTCTGGTTCCACCCACTGAGGTTTGTAGAAGCATTTCTGCTACAGTGTCTGCCAGGATAAGTAGCTTCACAAAGCCAGGCCCAACTCAGTGTTCTAGATCTGAGTCTGGCAAACATCCAGTGTGAGTGAGACAAAGAACTACACGGGATAAAATAGTCCAGTATTGAATGAAACTTTCATCAGAAGCCAACAGCAAAACAGAAACCACGTAAAGACTGACGACACGGATGTAGAGGACCGACGTTTGAACAGCAGATCACTTCCAGTTTTATGTTGCAATACTGACGGCGCTCTGCTGTCCCCATGGATGGATTTCCAAATGGGCCTACCACACACAGGCCTAGCTTCTGTATGAAGTGACTGTTATTAACATTTTGCATCGGAAAGTTAAAGGGCTCAATCAAAAGTAAGGACGTCCCGATCACGTCTTTGTTGTTCCTGTTCCGAGTTCTTTAATATTGTGTACCTGAGTCGAGTAAAGATACCAAGTTCAATCCAGATCACATTTTTGTTTATTTTCTCCTACATAATAGAACTTAGGAACACATCTGTGCCCGGGGGATCACTGATTCATAATCCGTCCATGAGTGCACAGATCTAAAACAACGTGAGGGGCCGCGTTGTGAGATGATGAAATAAGATCGAGGAAGTCCAGTCTGAGTAAAAGATCTGTGAATTTAAAGGCTTATCAGCTGCCGAAACACTTCACAGAGGTTTGTAATAAACGACAGGTTTTTACAACTCTTTTATCTGTCGTTGCAACGATCGTGAGATAAACAGTAGAAAGGGGTTAATGTCGGTCTGAACACAGCCGAACTGTCTCAAGGCTTCATGGGTAGGCATTGATTCAAAGTGCAGTGTTTAAACCGAAGACCGCACTAAATGGTCCAGAGGGAAGTTTTGTATTGCAACACCACTGTGTCTCACACAAACATGCAAATTGAGGCTGAAGTTAAGATCCAGGACGCAGCACAGATGATGGTGGGGATTCACTGTTACTGTGAGGAAAGGGTGGGAACAGACACCAGAATTTACTGAAGCTTCTGCAGCTGCTGTGGTGGCAGATCCACTTCCCTACCTCCTCCCTAGGGGTTCACTGGTAAATATTTAAATAAAATCCTGTGATATGACTTTGCTTGTCTTGGAGATTGTTTGGTTTAGGGTCTCATGTAGAAGGCACTTTCAAAGTTTTCTTCATTCTGTCATAAATTGAGATCTTCTCATTTTGGAGGGCTGAAACAGTCCTAGTCAGTCCTCCTCTTCATCCACATCAAAACCATGATTGGTCCTTCCTCTGGAACTGCTGCCGCTGCTCGTATACTGGCCTCCTGGTCCAGACTGGTATCCATACTGGTCACCGTTTTCCTCATTCTGATGCTGGTCTCCATCTTGGTCGTCATACTGGCTCTCCTGCTGGTACTGGTTCTGCTGCTGGTAGTGGTATCCCTTCTCCTCTGGGGCAGACCAGCCCTGGTAGGGTCTCTCGTCCTCATCCTGGGGGTGAAGGTCGTTGTCGGGGGAGAAGGTGTCGTCGAGGTGGTCGTCGTAGCGCTGGTAGGAGCTGGCGTGTGCCTGCTGCTCCCGGGCGTTCAGCTCCAGCGTGCTGTGCCACACTCCGTAACAAACGTAGATTAACAAACCTGAGGACGGACAGACGGTAACTGTTAAACACAAAACCTCAGAGAGCAGGACAGCAGGTAGACATGTCCAGCTGGCGAGTTTTATCAACCTTCATGAATTCCAGAAGGTGGAAAACTCTTCACTCGCTTCGTCATCTGTCAACCAACTGCAGATCTAACAGAGAACAAAGACCTAATGTGCAGTTTGTTTTTCTCTCTGCTGCACCTCAACAAAATGAAAGAGGAAGATCCGTCATCTAGAGCTACATCCAATTTTCTAGTTTCTAGTTTCCTCTTTACATGCCATGTGTAAACAGTCTTTTTAACATCTCCTTTTAGCCTTTTTAGCCACGTTAGCGTCAGCCAGTAGATGGATAGTAGGCACAGAATTAAATATCTCCATAACTGTTGGATAGACTGCATGAAAGTTTGTACAAACATTCAAGGTGCCTGGAGGATGAGTCCTGCTGACGTTAGTGAGCCTCTGACTGGTCCTGCAGCACCAACAAGTTGCCATTTGTGATTTTTAGTGACATGTCTCAACAACTATTGGATGTATTGCTACACACATTCATGTTCCCCTCAGGATGAACAAGGCCATAATTTTAATTTGTTGTTTACCTGTAAACTTCAACTTCCCATCAGCCTCAGCTGTACTTTGTGTTTTATGCTAATCAGCAAATGTTAGCATGCTAATACACTAACGGTAGATGGTGAACGTGGTAAAATGTATCTGCTAAATATCAGCATGTTAACATTGTGATTGTGGGCGTGTTAGCATACTGATGTTAGCATTTACATCGAAGCACCACTATGCCTCACTGAGCTGCTAGCATGACTGTAGCCTCTCAGCTACCAAAGATATGACAGATAAAAAGACACAGATGTGAAGTTTGTGAGTGAATATGTTGCGTGAGCTCACCGTGTTTTTTGTGCAGTTTAAAACAGCGTGTGAACTTTGAAAAAACTTGAGAAGAAAACTTTGACCAAAGTATACACTTTCCTGTTTACTGTGAGAGATGTGTGGTTGGTCTATCACATGGTTTATAATGAATGAGACTGTGCAAAAACCAACAGGAAGAACTTAAAGGGCAGAGGAGCCTGTATGATAGATGCAAACTAAAAATAAGCACTGCTACTCTCGAAGTAACAGAAACCATATGCCAGATCCTAAATCCTCCTCCAAGTGGATCTGTCAAAAATAAATAAAAGCATCTTGCAGGAAGGAGCAGAGGATTCTTCAAATAAAAATATAAAGTCAAAACCAAATTTACTAATTAAACTCAACTGGACTGACCACGCACAAAAAAAATGTTAGTTTTATCACTAAGATATAATATGTCTTTGCATTGTGTTGCCATATCTGCAGCATAATGACGCCACACAACAATTTATTGTATTTTATTACATCAAACTGGACCACTATTATCACATAATTTACTCCTGATAATTATATATTAGATTATATAATTTATTACTGATAATTATCTGAATTTTCCAGCTTTTAAAATCTCTCTCTCTGGTGGTCATTTCTTAAATTTCCCTGAGTAAATTAAATACTAGAAACTGTATTTATTCTAGAAATAAATATTAGCCAAACTAACCTAACTATGGGTTAAACTGACCACAAACACACTTTAAAAAGAGATGATGAACAAACACAGCCTCTATGTGATGGTATAATAGTTATAATGCACTCTGAGGTTCCAATATAGAAGATAACAGAGTTGGAGTTGCCTCCTTATGACTTATTCAACCTGCATTTGAAATACATAATCAAGAGATGTTTCATCTCACCTATGATGCACCAGACAGTGAACCTGGCCCAGGTGAGTGGAGACAGTTTAAGCATGAGGTAGCTGTTGACCAATATGGCCGCCGCAGGGACAAAGGGCACACAGGGCGCCATGTAGGGCAGTCTCCTCCCACTCTCTGGTTGCTGTAAAATCATAATCAAAAGCTTCGCCAAGGACCCCGCCATCAGTGTGGCCGTGAGGCCTGAAAACACCGCCGCGGCACCTGTTTCCTGCTCAACGCCAAATATAACAGTGGACCAGAGGAGGAAGGACATGAGGAAGAGGAGGAGGGTGCATCGGGTCACTATGCGGCCGGTGGCAGGGGTGGGCCGGGCCGATGCATCGGGCATTCCCAGCCGCAGCCGCAGGGTGTAGTAATGACCTCCCAGAAGCCTTTTCAGCAATGAGGCATGGCCTGTGTGGAAATCAGAATCGTCACCCTCTCCTTCGGTCCCGCCAGTGTGGTAGGACGACGATCCATCGCCGTCTGAGCCTCCGATCAGCATCTGGTCGTCTTTGGTGGGCACAGCCCCATCGTCCTCGTGCTTCATGCCGTCCACGTCCTCCCTGGAGTTAAACTGGTGCGTGTCGACTTGTTCGTCAGGCTGGTAGCGCAGTAAGAGCACACACATGCTGACCAGAGTGTAGGCCAGCAGGGTGCCGATGGACATCATCTCGATCAGGTCCCTGAGGCTCACCAGCAGAGCGAGGAGTGCCGCAAAGCTCCCCGACACCACGCACGCCACCGTGGGCGTGTGTGTGAATGCAGACACATATGACAAGAACCTGCAGACACATTAATCAGAGAGTTAGCCGGGAACAGGATACGTCATCCTACCTGTGTGTGTTTGTGTGTCTCATGCCTCCTCACCTGAACAGCAGTCCGTCCCGGGCCATGGCGTAGATGACTCTGGGCATGGGGAACAACGAGCCTAACAGAGAGACGGTGAGTCCGGCTATGGAGCCCACAGCCACGGTGTATTTCCCCCACAGGAAGCCGTGCACCTCAAACATCTCCATGAGAGGAGCCGAGCCGTCGATAAGGTTGTAGGGAACCATGAGAGTCAGGATCACGCTCACCTGTGGAGGGGAAACGTGGCGGGAGGTGGACAGATAACCGTATCGCTGTTTGGTTGAGAGATTTTGTCTCCTTCATCTTACAAGCATTCACACATGCACGACACCGTGTACTGACCGACACGTAGGCAGTGAGGCAGGTGACCAGTGAGGCGGTGATGGCGTACGGGATGGAGGTATTTGGGTTTTTCGCCTCCTCTCCTGTCGTTGCGATGATGTCGAAGCCGATGAAGGCGTAGAAGCAAGTCGCTGCACCTTTCATCACCTGATCAGCAACAAGAGATCACTTATTTCCTTTCGCTGACTGTATTTGATCAAATAATGTGTTATTTTCTACATCAGGACACCTTAAGACTGTTAAGACTGTGCCTTCATATCACTTTCCAGTCAGTTTGGGGATTTGAACAAGAGACTAAAACAGGTGCAACCAAAGAAGGTTCGATATCTCACCCCGGACCAGCCGTAGGGCAGGAACTTGCCGCTCTCCCAGTTGCTGGCGGAGAGGAAGAAGAGTCCGGCGATGATCATGAAGACCCAGACCACCAGGTTGATCACGTTGAGGACGTTGTTGAAGCCCACCGAGTTACGCACACCGAGAGCAATGATCACTGTGACCAGCAGGGCAATAAACAGGGCCAGCAGGTCAGGGTATGTGTCCTCGCCTTTACCTGAGACAAACAGAGACACAGCAGCATTTCAATAAAAATATTTACTTGGCATGAAGAAGAGAGAAAGTCTGTGTTCATATGAGAAAGGATCGATAAGACAGGGAGGGCGTCCCATCTGTTGAGATCTTTAGCCATGCCGGCAGCAACATGGTTCTTGGGATGTAGTGTCGGTCGGTCGGTCCAGCACTTTTCTCCAGACTGAAATATCTCAACAAACATATTATAGATTACCATGAAAGTTTGTATAGACATTCATATTCCCCAGAGGACGAATCCTAATGACTGAATGTTCCTCTAGCGCCACCATGAGGGTCACATGAGGGTTTTGAGTGAACGGATGGATTGCCGTGAAATTTGGTTCAGACATTCATATTCCCCAGAGGATGAACTGTAATCCCTTAAAGAGTAACTTAACACCCCCTGAAAATATTGTCTTTGCTGACCTCCAGTGGTTTAACTTTTCACCTTGCTGCAGTGATGTAGAGGTGGACTCCAGGACGCCGTGACATCACTGTTGGGTGTGGTCACAGGCTCAACACAGCACACATCTGATCACACCCATCAGTGATGCTGGGTGTGGAGAGAGAGCAGCAAAACACTGCTTTTCTGCCTAATGTTAATTTACTCTTAAACTTTCCCTCTGGTGCCACCATCAGGTCAACTTTATAATTTACCCAGTACTTTGGGTTAAATCCTGACACTTTAGCAAATTACAGTCATTGTGTAATTCTTCCCTTTAGACCAAAAACAAATGTTGTTTCTAGATATGTGAAGCTTGTTAGAGCTAAAACACCAACAACATTAATTTGCTCTTAATGTGCTGAAAAATGACACACGTACTGATCGTACTGACCGAGTCCTCTGAGCGTGCCCAGGTGTGTTATCATGTAGTTACTGATGCTGTGATTGGCCAGAGAGTCGAACATGCTGCTGAGAGCCGACGCCCCCGCCGCCGTGCCAATCAGATACTCCAGGATCAGGTTCCAGCCAATGAAAAACGCCACAAACTCCCCGACTGTCACGTAGCTGTAGGTGTAGGCCGAGCCGGTCGTCTTGGGGACCCGGACACCAAACTCTGCGTAGCACACACCTGAAGAAATAAACACACACATACACAGTTCAATGATACAATAGGCGCCTTGTAGGTTATTAACCTTTCACATTATTGGGGGTATAAGTGGAAGAACTGAGAGACAAATAAACATCCTATTTGAGTCAAATCCGTAACTTAAGTAAAAGTATTAATACCACAGTGAGATACACCCTTACACGTAAAAGTCCAGTATTCAAAGTTTTGGATACCCGAACATTACACCCTTATGTACCAGTGAAGTACCCGGACCTCATTTCCCGAAAGCATCTTAAAAGATAAAGCAGGCGATACCCTATATTTTCCTGATGAAATCCAACAGTGAATGAATCTACTAAGTACTTTTTGTGTATCACAGCCTGATAACTCTCCTTCCTTGGAGCCACAGAGCTCCTTTGTTGCTCCAAAAACTGTTAAAAACACTTCAGTGAGCCTCACTGCTGTTCCTTCATCACCATGAACACACACACTGGAGTTTATTTGGACTCAGTCCCACACACACACCGTCCTGCTGCCCCAAATACTCACTAGTTCACCAAATATGGATTCATCTGCCACTGAAAATAGTCCCCAACGAAATGCACTATTTCGCCGTTTGTTTGATAAAACAAAAATTTAACTATACATGTGTGAGGTGTTTTTAAAGAGTCTTCAGGAACCAATGAGCTCAGAGCTGAGAGCCACAGACAGGAAGTCAGACAGGACTGAGAGCCACAGACAGGAAGTCAGACAGGACGGAGACTAACACATTCTTGAGTAAATTGTCTCAGTTTTTAAATTGTCTCACCTGACAGTATGGACGCCGCCGCTGCAATAATAAATGACAGGATGACTCCAGGCCCAGCCATCGCCTTGGCAACCAGCCCGGCGACCACATACATCCCAGTGCCGACGCAGCTGCCCACCCCGAGCGACACCAGGTCCATGGTGGTCAGGACCTTGGCGAGCCCGACTGCCGACCCCTCCCCGAGCTCGGTGAGGTCGTCAGAGCTCTGAGCCATGGAGCCCACGGGTTTGGTTCGCAGCAGGCGGGAATACATGTTGTAGCAGGCGTCGCCCAAAGACAGCCGGCCCAGCCACGCCGCCATCACTGCACCTGTTTATTACCTGGATATGTGTGTGTGGGTTTAGGACTCCTTTTCTTTTCTCATTCTGTCACCCTCATCGTGAGTCTCCTGCTCTTTCTTCTTTGTTAGGTTGGTTCTTCAAGAGCCACAGGTCCAAAATGGAGGGCAAAGACTCTGTGACAAGCAGAGATCGGAGAAGTATCCAGATCGTTCACTTTAGTCAAAGTATCAATAACACAATGAAAAAATATTCCATTACAGTCCTGGACTTGGACAGAAGTAGCAACAGTAACTGCAGCTGTTACAGAATCGGACTAAAAACTATAATATAAAATATGTTTTGTACAGTTTACATGAGCCGATTCTTTAATGCATTCTTTTAGAAAACCAGTGTACAGATCAATTCTTCAATAAATAAACAGTGCAATCAGTCAAACACTGATTCACCAACACCTGTTTTTGTTTGTTTTAATAAAAGGCCGATATCAGGCCGGTAAACCGGTCCAGCCCTGATGATGTGAGCCAGCAGGTGAAGATGGGATACCATCAGCTGTTCTCCTCACTCACTAGAGCGAGACTCCCTCTCTGAAACATTAATGAAGACCAAGGATCTACTTTCACAACGGAAAGGTACGACCGAGGAAGCTCAAACTGAACCGCACACAGACCTGAACCAACTTCTACAAACCTGAAATTACTGCTTCACACTTTCATCACCACCTGAACTGAAATCAATCAAATCTGATCAACATCAACAGGTCGGGTTTAAGAGAGGGAAGAGCAGACAGTTTCTTACTTGCATAAAAATGCTGATAAAAACACCCAACATGCAGTTTAAAGACGCACACCTGTGCAGACAGGTGCAACACTCACTCGCTGTGTGTTTTCCTGGGGAGGTGTGGGAGGCGTTTGGTGGAGTCCACGTCTTCTGCAGACCTGCAGGTTATGGTGACGAGAGGAGACGGCAGCGTTAACCATTCAGACCTGACGCCACGTGATCAGGCTGATACATTATTCAACACCTGAGAGTGAGCAGGCGTGTGTGAGTGCACCTGCCATCATTCATTCATAGGAGGGAGGATAAAATAGCTGCTGTGAAGGTGTGTGTGAGTGTGTGTGTGCTGCAGCTGCCACAGGTGACGTTTCTTTACTCTTTATATGCAGGGCTGGGAACTGACCAGGTGTGTAATGGAAAGTTATATTAGTTACAGTAATACAATGAACAGAATACGACCGGAGCACAAATAGAATAACTACAACACACTATAACATATAACAGTTATTAGATTTAAAAAATTGAAATGTATTTTTGAAGAAGTGCACCACAATTAAAAGCTGACATCTGATATTTCAAAATCATAATTATTATGATCATTATATATCATTTTATCAGTTTTATTTTTCAGATTAAAATCCAATTAAGTTCAGATTTTCCAGGTAAATATATGATTTATTTGGGGATTTTGTGAGATTATTCTTGCTGCCACTTTAGCGACTTTTTATTGACATGTATTTTATTATTATTACTATAATTACTTTGATTATATTACGTAATACAATACACATACGTCCTTATGTGTGAGAGTGCTCTTTATTAATCATTAATCAATATAAGCAAAACTATGATCTTACCACCAGTTTACTGTGTTATACTACATCATGTTTTCTACCTGTGTGTGTGTGTGTGTGTGTGTTTTGTTTGTTTTGTTGGGAACAATTTTCAATCAAGTTTTTCCTTGAACTAGACTTATTTTGTATGTTTTAGCCTCTTAAACACACAAAATAAGTAACGCTTAGAGGATTAAACTGAGAGAGGGAGGTGATCATGTATTGATTGTTAAAAGGGTAAATGATAAATTGAGTTGTTTGTGTTTTAAAGGGGCACTCCAGAGATTTAGCATTGCACTTCCATAAAGTTCACAAGAGATAGATTTAAAAAAGAATGATCAAAAGCGAAACAGCAGAGGCCAAGATAATGCTGATTTATAGTCCCTAGTATAGATCCTACATTTCCCATAATGCAATTCAAGCATCTCTCATTAGATCCTCCCTGCCTGGTAAACAGCCACGTCTTTACAACTTCACACCTCCAGTTTGTAACGCAGACTTTCTATAAAAATAAATTTGTTGGCCGAGATAACCCTGACGACATCACTATGACATCATCGGGGTTATTTTCTCTGACTTGACAAAAGGCCTCCAGAGCCACGGGAGACTTTATACGGCTGTTTGCACAGGCTGAGCTCTGCAGGCGTCCTCCTGTCAGTCAGACACATTAAAGCTAATGGAACCTTCTGCACACTGAAACGCAAAATAAAAGACAAGATTAAAACCTTTGCAAAGTGTGCACACTGTATGGTTGGTGGCTGTGTGTATGTGTAGCGTTGTTGTTTATCTGTAATCTGAAACACAGCGTCAGATTACCTGCAGACATGGTAACAAGACTCCCTGATAGTGTCTTCACAAGCTGGTTTACAGTGCAGCTTTGGGGAAAACTGTGAATCCTTCCCTCTCAACCTGAGCTGAGTGCCGGTTCGCCCCGCTGTGTCTCATCAGCTTCGGCACCAAACGTGAGCTGGTCCATATGACGGAGATGATGAGGCTTTGATCGTGTCAGTTTGAGTTGTTTTGGGCCGATAATCAGATCCAGTTTGCAAGAACTTGGGCCAGCCCTGACACTCAGAACTGGACCGGTGTACTAGTGTATTTTGGTGCGTTATTTATCAGGAGTCTGGTGTGCGTCATGCTGTATTTAGGCTGCTGGGAACAGTCTTTTATTGGAGTTTCTGACTGGTTGATTATCAGCCAACCAACGAATCAGAGTTTCTTGCAGATGCTGACGGTAACATCAGTTAATACCGTGGGCTGCTCGGTTCTCCTGCAGAACCTGCTTTAACCATCATCCATATTTAATCACACACCTGTCCTACATGGATCTCTTTAACCTCTTCAGCTCTAATTTTAAAATGGCATACTGCTTGTCCACAGCACATGTATACAGTATTTCTGTAACTGATATTCAAATGCGAGTCTCATCTTAAATTCTGAATGTTTTCAGAATCAGAATCAGGTTTACTGACGAGGTTTTGGTCACATTAAACACAGTAAGAGAAAAGAAAAGACAAGTAGTGCAAAAGTCAGGAATCATAAATGTAAAATAATAGAAATTCACAATAAAAAAACAAACATGTAAAATATATCTGTTGTAAAATGAAGAGAGCTGTACAGCTTTGAAGACAAAGAGGGTGGAATATGTGTGAAGACTTGAGCAGGAGATTTTGGACACGTTTCCTCAAAATTCAAATTTCCAGAAACATGAAAACTGGTATCTCTGCTGGAATTTAAAATAAAGCTTTGTTTGAACAATTCTTGTGTGCAGTTTGAGCTCGGCTTAAGGATATTAACAAGACACTGAATTTCAGCCATTTTAAGTCAAGTCTAACTTCAAAACTTCTTTATTTGAAATCAGCAGGTTTCGGGCACCAGAATGAAGCGGATTTTGTTCACCTCCGCCCTCCAGCACCACCTTAATATGTGGAAAAGCCCTGACAGTGTCATGCTGTTTATTTTAGAACCACTTTCTGGAGGAGCATGTCTCACCACCAGAAACACAAACTAATCGTTTTGTGGTTCTGCTGAGCTCAAGCCAAACATACAGATGCTGTGATTTGGAAAATACCTGAAAAACCAAAAGTGAGAAAGTGGACGGAGGAAACTCTGCTGGTGTCACATAGAAACAGTCTTGTTTCGTTCTGTTGACCTTCATGTCTAACGGAGATTTGAAGGAACTGATCAGCACAAATGGGGTCTCTCAAAACACAAAGCAGCTATAATAAAAAGAAAATCCCCTAAACTGGAGTTATGGAAACATCTAAAGACTGTGGGGCTCATTTGTGGACAGTAAAGAGCTCTAAAACATCATATTCACTCCCTGCACGTCCACCTTTTATTCTATTTCTTTATATTTTCCCTCATTTAAATCCTTGATCTGTGTGCTTTTTAAATGTATGAATCTGACTGCAAACTGTTGGGTGTCTGTATGTTATAAAATCCAATAACTGACTGTTGATATAAAGATTTGAGACGCCACGAGCCGCTGTTGACTGCAGAGCAGCTGAAGGTGGATGCATTCCTCAGGCTATGTGCTTTATACGCAACAGATGAGCGAATGGGAGTGAATCCAGACACACAGAGATAGAAAGGGCAGGAGCACAGCAAAACATCCTTTTCTGTTTAAGGGAATGAAGGTTTTCGTTGGCAGCCTGAAGCAATTCATGCAGGACAGGAGCAAAGGACTGGAGGGAGGTGGACTCGGCCTCCTGGTGCCAGTCTGAACTGTGGAAAACGATTCTTTGGTTTGTTGTAGTTCAGTGTTTCTGTCAGTGCCGGGGGTTTCTGCCCATATATTCCCCAAGAAAAATATTTATCCACTAATATATCGGAAAATATTTTCTTGTCAGCACTCAACAACTACAGCTCCCATGAGGCGTTTGTGGGAAAGCCTTTCTGAAGATTTCTAAAACCTCCTAAAAAAAGAAAACCTGTTGAAATATTTAGTTGTTCTGTGTAATTCGCTCCCCCTCTGGTTACACCGATTACTTTTTATTGTTTTGGCTGCAATAACAAACGTGTTGTGAAGGATATTAATGATGAGCGCCAATTCATTTTACACATCAAATTCAGTTCGTCTCTTCTGGAGATTTCCAAAGTTTGACTAATAACCCAGATGGGAATCAAAATATTATCTTTTCTTGAAAATGTGCCATTTCATTTATGTTGTACTTTGTTACCTGTTCTTCATTGATTTGCTGTAATATGTTGGCGTTTGTTGCATTATGTTTATCTACTAAACAACTTAATTCAAAAAAAGTTGAATTGGTATCAGGGTCAACTCGGGGAGGGCTTTAGATATTTTAACAGAAAGCCTGGGCAGCGACGGTCTAATTAAAGAGCTGTTTGAGCTCCATCAATGAATTTCTGAGCTCGCAAAATCAGACAAAATGTATATTATATATCAGCGTGTCAAATTCATACAACTGAATCACTTATAAGACCTGAAATTTGAGTTTGACAGATTTTTAGAGCTTTCAAGGAACTGCAGACATTCTGTTAATATAAAACAATCATTTTAATACAGATAAAATAGAGATTGCTGAACATTACACTGTCACCCTGTGTTCTGTTGGTACCAGCCAATAATATTAAGCTGCATCAGTTTGGTCTGACACTGTTAACGTGCAGGTGTGTTGACCTGCTGCAAAAGGTATCTGTAGCACCACCTAGTGTGCATTTAGAGGCGTTTCTGTTAGTTAGTCTACCCTCACTGATACAAATGGAGCAGACAATAGAAACACCTCCCCGTTTAACACAATGCAGTTAAACAGCACCACAAACTGCAGCCCCCAAAATGATCACACAGCTGAATCAACTGAAACCTGAACTGTTAAGTGCACCAACTGCTAATTGAAGTAATTACGCCAATATTTTTCTTAAAACATCTAAAGTAAAACAACCTCAATATTGCTCCGTATGGAAAGATTTTAATTTATATGAATATTGGCATCTATCTACCTCAACTTAGGCTAATTGGGCTAATTTACTGAGCATCTATGTATAAACTGCACGGAAATGTGACAATTGTTCATATACCGGATGAAACGTGTGTAAACCGAATCATAACTCAGTATACCAGCGGTAAACAACACTGAAAGCACAAGACAGAAAAGTTCTTTTCCACATTTATTCTCCTGTCCTCTTCCAGCTGCTGACACACAGACAGCCGTTTACTCGTCTGCCTCCGACTCCTCGTCGTCCTGACTGATCTGGAAGTAACGCAGCTCGTACGTCTCCTTGTCAGACGCCACCACCCTCAGCCAGTCGCGGAGGTTGTTCTTCTTCAGGTACTTCTTCGTTAGGTACTTCAGATACCTAGTGGGGAGAGGTGGGGTCGTTTAGTCGCAGAATCTCCAGTCCAATAAAAGAAGTATTATTCTTGGTAAAAATTTGCACCCAGGATTTTCATCTGGGTTTCGTTTTCCAATAATATTGTTTGCCGAGGTTTGTTTCAGTAAAACGTTCGCTGCTGCACATCTCATCTCACCTTTTGGAGAACTGCTTCTCAGACGAGATATTGATCTTGTTCTTCATGCGGCCGACCTGGACGATGTTACCCAGGTTCCCCGTCTTGCCGTTGACCTTGATCCTCTCTTTCAGGAAGGTTTCCTGTTGGACAGAGCACAGTGACGCACTAGGGAAGGGAACCCTAGTAAATTAGGAGCTAGGGAAGGGAGCCCTAGTCCAGACACGGGGTTAGCTGCTTGCAAAGATCACTAAATTAACCCTTTCATGACTTCAGTATGGAAAAGGTTATGGTCTTAAATAATAATTGTGATTCTTTCTCAATTCAAAAGTCCTAACCAAAGTCTCTAATACTTGTAGGGTCTAACAAGTGCAGTAAGACTTACAAAGTTTGCAGAGTCCAGGATCCCATCCTCCACAGGGTGGGTCAGGTCCAAGGTGAACTTCCATGCAGCTCCCTTTTTGGACTTCTTGCCAACAGTCAGCCTCTTCTGTTTGATCTGTGAGGTTAAAAAAAAAAAGAAGCAGGGACATGATCAGAAACATCAGGTGTTAGCAGCAGCACAGATCTGATTCTGCTCCTCTTTAAAGTCACTATATTTTATAGCCAGATACTTTTTTACGAGTGGTAAACATTTGTGATCATTAGGTATCTAATCTCCACCCACACACTGCATGTTAATGCACCATGTCTTCACTACAGAATAAATCTTTTAGACAATGGTGACCTTAAAATATCTGCAATCTTTAATCTTTTCTCACTATAATCATTCAGTATTTTAGTAGCTCTTTTGTTTCTCTTCATAAAAAGCAAATTTTCATGCAAGTATAGCAAAACCTTATGTGCTTTCATCTCAAATTACAATTAGAAATTAAACATTGTGAAATAGCAACTCTATTAACAGACAGTTACTAGTGAACACAATTAGATACTATTCGATTTAAAATAAATTTCTCAATTAACATGTAAAAACTGACTAGTACTATTAAAGCAATTGCAAAAGCAATAGTGTTGTCAGTTTTAATAGTCAGAAAAGTGGCTAGTAAATTATAAACCAGTTATTTTTTGTCACAGTGAAATTAGCATATACCAAATGAGTAGTTTAGTTTTTAACTATTGGAAGGATAATTTATATTAATGCCGAATTGACTAGTAGGCCTTAGACTATATGCAGACTGACAGCACACATCAACTTTACCCGTTAGGTGGAGGAAAACCACCGATATGAAATAAAACACTGTTTATTCTATGGAGATAGGCCTCCTGTCACGGACTAATGAATGGAACACGTGTAAAGCAAACTTCAAGACTACTGCGAGCTAATGCTAACTCTGCTAGCTTCTTGGTTTCCTTCCCTTATAAAACCGTTCACTTAGCTCATAGCTGTACTGTTAAAGCTTTATTTTGTTTTAGAAGATAATGACCGAAACAAAAACTAAAAAGACAAAGGAATTAACAATAAATTGCGTAAATTGCGGAGGAGCTGCCTGGACTTACCGGCGCCATGTTGAGAGATCGGACGGGAAAGGGAGAACCGGACGTGACGCAGCAGTGACGTAGTTCGTGCCGCGCGGAACGCCCTTACCAAATATGGTAATCAGCAGAAATAAACATTTCCAGTCATGAATCTGGAAAATAGCTCGATTAAACGAGCTGTGCGGAGACTGTCTGCATCGCAGAACCCCTCCCTGACAGTGCAGTGTTTCTTTCAGCTGTATTTCATGCGCTTAACCTGCAAAACCGACAGTTACAATTAAATTTCACTACGTTTTTTTAAGTTTTCCCTGTTGTTTCAGCAGCTGTCCGAAGAGGCGAGTACAAAGGTCAAGTAGAGCCCAAACACACCCTGATAATAAACCTGCTGAGCATGGTCAATCATTAACACACACACACACACACACACACTGGACACCATCGCGGCTCTGCCCGGGGCCTCACAGCAGCCCTGTTCATTCAGCTGCATTTGTGTGAACACAGAGAGAAAATAAAATCCCTCCCGATGAGTCACAGAAACCACGGCTGGTCAGATGGGTGAAGACAGAAAAAACATGCATCCTTCTTTCCATTGTGGTGCCGTGTGTGGCTCAGTGTGCAGACAGGCACGAGTGAACGGTCGCCTCATCACCATTGGGGACAATCAGGCAGGGTGTGTCTGCTGCCCTGACTTCAAACACAAAATACAGTAACCCAAGTTTTCAGAAAAGACAAAACTGCATATATCCTGGAACTGTTGTATAGGTTTATTTTCTCTTTTCAGTTGTTTCAGTCAGGTTTGTGTTCATAGTCACTCTGAGTGGCAGAAACTAGACATTTCAACAATCTATCTGTTGCCTTTAGCGTTCATGCATCGTGTCTTATGCAGTGAGGCTAGAGGAGTGCATCTATGCTCCCCAGCTCAATGACCTCTTAATATGACACATTAAGGAGGCCTTTCTGAGGGTTTTATGTCCTCAGTGTTTTTTCCCTAGGTCAAATGTTCAATGTACATTTCCCTGGGTCAATATGTTGGAATCACCTACAGCTTATAGCCTACTCCTTGAAACCTACGCCCTCACCCCACAGTGGCTGGCTGGATTTTTACCATTCATACTGCATTTGAAACATCCTTCTCCCTTTGTTCTGTTGCAATTTGAACCGCAAAGACAGCCCTTCCCAAAGATAAGTTTAAATCAAGAGACACACATGCTGGCAACATAAGACCAGCATCACTCCAATTTGTGTTCATTTTTCTTCTAAACACAATTATGTTTATATATTATCTATCTTAACTACTCCAGTCTTTTCATGTACTGCCTGGTTGTGAATCGCCTGGTTTGCTTTAAGCTAATTAAATGTTTAGCAGCTAAGAAGCTCTTTAATATGTAACCTGCACCACAGGTGTTCTTTCGTACAGGGTCAGTGTGGATCTGATGCTGCAACAGATCGAAGCCTTTCTTCCATCTGCAGTACAAAAGACATTTCCTCAAGTAAGAATCTGAAATGAGGACTTTTGCTTTGACTATTTTAAGGATTCTAGTACTTTTAAAGGGTAGACAATAGTACAACTTGCAGAAGAGGCAATTTAATAAACTGTTGTTGCTGGGATTTGAGCCCTTTGGGTCCACCACTGTGCTTCAGTGATCAGCGAATGAGCTACACAGTCACTTTGACATCTTATCTAAACTCATCAAATTACTGGAGACAGAAAACCAGACATAGTTTGCAGTTTTTGTCCATTTGTTTCATCGTTTTATTTTTGCCATCTCCAGTCAGGTGACAAAGGCCTCGAGTGAACAAAGAGTTTGCAACTCTACCACCCTCCCCAACCCGATCGAGTCCCTCAAAAGAAACACGCCTCACTGCAAACTGCCTCCCACATTTCGGAGGCCCACGCTGCTACACACTCATGCCTCTCAAAACAAAATAACACTCCTTTTGTATTGGGGGATGACCGGGGCAGTGGGGTGAGCCCTCGACTGCCCCGGTGGACGAGAGGTGTGAGCGCCCCTCAAACTTCTACACAGACAAGAGACTGGCATCACGAGGGTAAATCACTGAAGTTTGTTTCTGTTCTTCTTGGGGGGGGAAAGGGGAAAAAAAACCAAACACTTCTCTTTTCTTGGTTTTAGAGCTTTGACATGCTGTGGTGGACTTCAAGTGCTCCTAAGTGCAAGCCACCACCAATCCCAGCGATTAGGAGAAAAAGGGACCTTGTCGTGCCCAATCCACTCAGGAACCAGAGCAAAGGCCATGCTGGAAAGCGGTATGGCTGCTAGAGGGGTGACCTAAACCAGAATTTAGTATCTACAGGGGCAACCCTCCCTCCCACTGCTTTAACAACTCAAAAACTGCCACCCTCCCCTTCCCTCTAAAAGGCTTTAGACCTGCTATATTCAAGAATATAAAAAAATAATCATACAAAAGCTGAATCCCGTTGTTAGTTAAACATTCAGGAATGTGAGTGGCAAAACTAACACTTTGAAGGCAAAAATAAGCAGGAATGAGGAACCCATCATTATTTTTGAAGTTGTTTTATATAAAGTAGATTGTTACCAAACAAAACCTCAGCGATCAGGCAGAGGACCACGCAGCGAGCTGCAGAGGAACTTTCCCAACAGCAATGGAAAAGAGAAACAAAAAGGGGAGAAAAACTAAAAGATCAATGATGAGAGAAATCACAACAGAATGATTGAGGTTGTCTGTGAAGGCCGACGCTTTGGTGACAGAACCAATGAGAATGCAAGAGACTGGTTGTGGGTGGTGCTTGTTGTCTGGGCAGCAAAGTCCGTCTCCCTATTTGCTGGCCAGGACCTTGGTAGCGATAGCACATTCCTCCCCCATGGCAGAAATCACGGTGACCTGCAGAGAGCACACAACATGTTCGAGTCAATCATCTGAAACTTTACACATGCAGCTCGCAGTCCTCACATCCCCCCCCCCCCGCGCGCGACAACTTTGTGCTCTAATTCAGGACTGAATCCTGTCTGCTGTCAGTATGAAAACTAACTGTCAAAATGATCAAACATGGCAGACGCATTTCGGCTTCATCTCAAGATGGTCATGTTCTCGCCGCTGCCAACAATGTCAAGAATTTGCATCGTCATTTACATCTTTCAGATTCTGGGGTCAGGCGTCTTCATGACTATTAAAACAGGATTCAAAATGCCATTAACCATGTTGTGACCCTCAAAAATCATTTATTATATTTGTGCAGTGGTTTATCAGGCGTAACAGCTTTTACACTCACCATGAATTCATCACCGGCTTCAAACTTTGCCTCGATTTCCTTGCCAACTTCGCTTTCAGGGACGCGCAGGTCCTCCCTGATGTCACCGTTGTCGCTCATCAAGGTCATGTAACTTTCATTAATGTTGACCAACTGAAGGGGAGGACACATTAGGAAACAGTCAGTGACTATGTTTACAACACAGTTGACCTTATTCTAAAAAAAGGAGTTATTACAGTTCATGACTTTAGTATCAGCATTCAACCTCAAGCCAGTTCTGTCCTCAAAACTCATGACAGAGCACGAGCAGCACTGCCATGATTTGCAAAAATGTCACCCGCTCAGATAATTGCAGTAAAATGACTAAAACCAGCATATTCCACATGTCCTGATTTGATTATGCTTACACCAATTATAGCCTTTTTTGGGGAAAAATAGTCACAAGTGCTGTTTACACATAATATTTCTTGGAATATTTTAAGATGATGCTCAGAGAAAAACTTGATCACAAGCAGAATTATTGTATTTTCTCAGCCAATATTAGATGTGTTGGAAAATGCTTTGCTTCTACTAACAGTTAACTGAAGATAAATCAAACACCCATAATACTGAGTGGAAAATGTACCCATGATCAGATTAAGTGGCACATTTCTGCATGGTGTAAATTGCAAGAGGCCTGCAGCCACCGATTGCCAAATGGACCGCAGAGAGCTGAACGTTACGCCCAAAAAAAGCCGGCACAGAAGACAACGGCCACATGTCCTTTGGTTAACTGCTGTGACACTTCAGTTCCACAGATGTGTGGACCGCCTGCGTACCTGGTAGTCCATCCTCTTGATGGAGGGAACATCCATGTTGTGGGTGGAGGGGCACATATCTTCATGCTTCTTGTTGGTGAAGATGTCGATACCAACCAGGTTAACCTACGGAGGAAAATTTGGTTTATTACACAGTGACGTTAAGTATTCAAGAAACCTGTCCGAGTAAGTGTCTGCAGCCTGAGGTTTGTGAAAGCAGCAAACAGAAAGAAAATGACAATATGGTGCAAAACTGTAACCCACCACCAAGTCATTTCATTAGGTAGTTCAGTCCAGCAGTCACAATGTTGGCATTTTGACACGTTTCCAAAATGTGATGTTTCCAGTTGAAGTGGGATTTAGACAAGAATCATTTAAACTGAGGGATTTTCTATTTAATGTCAGATGGAATTTTTACCGCACCAAAAATAATTTATTGGTTTATTTAAAAAGCTTCGGTGCACATTAATGAGCACTGTTGTCTTTCATCTGTAGTTGCTGGACAGATCATGAACATATGAAAAGTACTATATTTAACAAATTTATTCAGGTTTTAATCACTAATAACTTTTACAGTGTACAGCCACAATCTCATCATTTTTCCCACAAGTTCCACAGAAGGGCAAAGTACATGTGGGACTCTGGTGTTTGAAGAAAAAGATAAGGAGACTGTGCATTGCTGAAGCAACACTTCAGGCAGCTTGGATCAGACTGCTCTGAAATCTGAGATCCTCAAGCCAAAGCTGAGCCACCGGTCTCTGCCAAGTACATCTTTGCCACTGGTTTTGTTTTTTCTTTCTAAACGCCATTTAAAACTCTGCACTGCCACCATACAGCTGCTCCCAGTCTGGAGGGGCTACATAACCATGCTTTAAGGATAATTTTACCTTGGCATGTCCGTGCTTGCCGGTCTTGGAGGTAGACATCTCCACAATTTTGCAGGGACGGCCCTTCAACACCACATAGCCGTTCTTACGCAGAGCAGAGCACTGCATAGGGTAGGTGGCGGAGGCGCCAGACTCGCCAGTCTGGAAGTCAAGATCGGGATCTGCCATGGTGCGATGGGTCAGGGGCACTGGAAGAGATATTTATAGATATTTTACCTTAGTATCCAATACTGAAAACATTAAATTAGCTGCTGGTCAAATGCTTAACTGATACATCCACATTTAGCCATGACGTGATTTATTCTGGAACTGCATACTAACCCTAAAGTGTAAACCTGATCTTGAAGTTGATGCATGTGATTTATACACAAAACTGTAGACATGGTGGCAATGAAACTGTATTTATGAGCTGATTTGAGACGACTTACAACCAATAGACTTAAAGCTGAGAGCCACAGACAGGGTGGGACAGTCAGGACAAATTAACAGTTTTGGTCTCTCTTGATGAGAGTTGAGTTGATGAGAAATTTAGAATATCACCGGCTTTACCCTTTAAATTTACTTTGAAGATAAGCAGTTTTGAGGTGTTTACATGACAGCTGCCATAATCAGAAGGTAGCTTAATATAGTTAGAGTCAAATAAGTGCACATGAAAGCACAAAGTGTGACAGAGAATCAACTAATCCCACTTGAAAACATGCATCAGCTTCTCACATTCTGCAATTAAACCCTTCAGGGAGATACACCAAAAACAAAAACACCAAGATGTGTCCAAAAAACACAAATTCCAGGAGTGTAGTTTTTAGGTTTGATGGGTGCCAAGGTTATCCCTTACTGACCCAACAAAAATATCTCTTCCTTAATGTGGCAGAATTTCTATTTTACACCCACGACTCTTGACTTTAACAGTACTCTTTGTTTATTTTGAATAGTGCGCACCACAACACCAAGACAAATTCCTTGCGTGTGAAAACCTAGTCGGCAGTAAGGCAGTTTCTGATGTCTAGCCGGTTAAATACCAGTTTAACGCCTCCGTCCCTTTGCTGGGGAACCACTGCAGCCTTTCCAGGGCCCCAATGTGCGGTTCAAGCGCTACCTGGCTAATTGATATCGCGAGATCTCGGGAAAAGTGGCATCCTCATGATCTGATCCGCAGACAAAAAAAATAAATTAAGTCCGCTCTGATTAATAAAGTGAAACTATGAACATTCACCGAAATGTGGAGCCGGGCTCAACACGAGGCTGCACTTTAAATTTCACCACTAGTCTTTCACGTTAGCAAACAACTTCTACTGAACTTCGTAACTCATCAAAACTGATTAGCTAACGATAGTCAACATTGCGTATAAGATAAAAACATTAACTCTTGAGGGGACCGAAGGGGGTAGTTTCAGTTATCTGACATTAACACATTTGCTAGCGCAAGCTGAAACAAGTTGGCTGGCCTGGCGTTCACAAGTGCAACAGCGCCAGATAACGGTACAAAGCCAGCCAACATTACCGTGACATGGGCCAACATTAGCTGAGGTTATCTTAGATTTTCGGTTTAGACAAACCACCATTATTAGGGTGCTCTTATTGCGCCGCGACGTTTATTAACTGGCCAACACGCGCTGCTGCGTTACAAACACGGAATACCGTTATCCGACTGTGTTAGCTAATGAGATGCTAACAGCAGCTAGTCACGCTAGCCGTCCATTCAGCACCGTCCAAATAAAAGCAGAGATTGACGCTCGGTCGACAGCGATTGCTGTGTGAACCGTTATGTTTATGTGATCAACATTAAACCGTCGGATGACAAATAGACCGCGCTTTCTGAACGCGAACAGCAGACATTAGCGTAGAGAATGACAAGCGACTTCCACCGACCGCGCCGCCGAAGGCCGCATGTCCCTTTGATTAAACCTGATAAATGTTAGCTGGAACACGGACACCCACACCCTGCCCCGCGACCGACTACATCCACCGAGAAACTAAATAACTACTTCCACAGCTTCTCAGACCACTACACAACTACTTTAGTACCGCAGAATGCGTTATCAGTGTACTTATAAAACCGTTAAGCCCTCCGTTTATCCCCACCAAGGCAGAAACACGCGCCATGCCACACTTACCTTCCAAGAAAAAGAGGACCGAAAGTGCGCAGGCGCGACCAACTTCACTGCAGCATCCGTAGAGGAGGAAGGGAGGGTGGCGTTTATGTGTTCCGGTTGGAGACTGGCAGAAGACTCCATAAACCCGGATGGGCGTGGCTTTGCAGGACGTAGCAGTGCACGCTTCGGCGAGCTACGTTGCCGTTGATTTCAGCCAGTGCTCTTAATGCACGTTCATGAGTTTTCCAGACTGAATAATACACGCATTCAATACGAGGTCGGTTTATTTCATGCATGTCAGGTATGAAGGCATACAGAATATACCATTCATGTTTTCCTGTCATTTGTATATTTGGTTGGACATAATTTAGTCCATCTAAATGTCAATATAATTTAGCACTATTTAGTTGTACTTAAGGAGCAAACATCTAAGTGTATCTGCATAAATCAATGATCACAAAAAACATAAAAAAAAATAATCTCCTGTAGGTTTAATCTGGAGGCAGTTGAGGGAAAGATCAGGTTAATAAACAACTTTTTAGGTTATGGTTTTGATAGCTTATCCAAAAAGTGCAGGATGTAAGGCACCGCCCCCGGGTGACAGTTTTTAGGGCAGAAAGGGATGCCAGGTCTGAGGCAGTCAAACATGGCAACCCATCAGGTCAGATACGGAGCATGCGGAGGCAAGGTAACATTTATTAAATATTCAGTATTTAGTCATAAACTAACGGCATTCCCATCAAGCTCAGCTGTACTTTGTGTTTATTCACCATTAGAAAATGTTAGCATGCTAACACACCACCGTATCGGAACATGGTAAACATTAAGCCTGCTTAGCATCAGCATGTTAGCAGTGTCACTGTGAACATATTAGCATGCTGACATTAGCATTTAGCTCAAAGTCTGCTAGCATGACTGTGTAGACTAAGTCCTGCTAATTTATTGATAACTAATGAAGGGATTTCTTTCTTGATCGACTAATCTATTGATCAGCTCATCTCTGCATTGATGTCAAACACTAATGTTTGAGAGATTGTCAAAAAGAAACCAAAGAGTCCAGCACACTGTTGATAACTTGTGAGTATATAAATACAGTGAGTGTAAGTGTACAAGATTTTTGGTGAGTTTTTCATCCTACACACCTGTCAACGACACCTTATGGTGCGAGAACTTTGTCGTACTAATCAAGTGTGAAGAAAGAGAGTGGAGCAGATAGCGTTGCTGTACAAGGAGAGGACATTTATTGTAGAATTTCCAACATCACAGATGTGCATTACCAGATTGAGGTCGTCTTTTGACTGATTCCAGTGATTCAGACAAGGTGAAAACATACACTCACATGCATGTCACACACCTGTGCACACACCTGCTCACCTACGCACTCAAACACACGCACACACACGCTCACACTCACAGGCTGACAGCCGTACATACGTTCACAGTCTTGATACGTACAAAAATTGAAATACAAATAATACCACAATAAAAACATCGTATTTTTTTTTAAGAAATTCTTATAGCTATGTTCTCTATTCTGTAGAAAGACAACTAAGCTTTAATAAGTGAACATTATTTTTTTGTCTTTCTCTAAAATGATCAGTAAGATATCATCATAACGAAAATTCTTACAGTATATATATCTTTCAATCTATGGTTTTTCAAACCGACCCTGCCTCCTGACCTTTATTCACAGGGTGTTGATTAACGCTAACATCCTGCACATGTAAAAGGCTTCAGCTGGCCTTAAAGCGGCATCGCTTACACCTATCGCGTCCTTTAAGATCAATGAACAATAAAAGAATATCAAGTAAAAGATGAACCGCTTTCCTCTCTCGCAGCCTGATCACAATCCCACAAACATCAGCGTCAAAGGGTCAACCCCTCAAAAAAATAGAAAATGTCATCCAAAGTGATGCTGAGCCGCGTCCTGCTCGCTCTTTATAAGCTGCTCTGGGTGTGAGCATCAACAAAATGCCTAAAATATAAATCTAATGGTAAATGTATAAGTATCCAGTGTACAATCTTGCCGTATCTGACCGTTACTCATGAGATAAAAGCCCAGATGCTAAGCTAAGTTAAAACTTTCAATTTACAGCTCAGTGTTGTGAGAAATATGCTTTAGGGCTTGCCGTCCAGCTTCTACAGTCAGACCAGTCAGTGTATTGCCTTAAACTTACAATTCAATAACAAGTGACGACAGGTAAAACATGTATGTCACCATGCAAAATGCACAACTAAATAAACAGTGATGAACTACAGAGAAAAAGAGTAAACTTGGAGTGTCTTCGCTCGGCTCTGAGAGAAACTACAGAACGGACAGATTTACAGAGGTATGACAAAAAAAAAAGAAAGCGAGACTGTTATTTTTTTCTCCAGTGTTCTCACCTGCTTTGCAAAGTCTGTCCTTAACATCAAAGTGAGTATTTACACAGGTGCAGTGTACACAGAACAGCAGCGACAGAAAAAGGTGGCGAGAACGAAGGGCAGCAAAAGAAGAAACTTCCAGAAGTTGGCAACTACTCTACGGCAAGTTCGCCTTGTGTGAAATGATGTGAAGATTTTGTCATTGTGTTGCTGTTGCAGCAATAATACAATATCTACAACCTTCCTTCCCCTACCAGAAATATACCAGGGCAAAGTAGCCACAGTAGCTGAAACCAACTGTGCAGCATCCTCAATGACAAATGTAAAATGTCTCATTTCCCCTGTGACACTAACTGCTTGCTTGTAGTATTTTTCTCTCCTAATGGGGAACAGACATAGAAGGTGTTTCAGCAGCAGCACTCAAAATGAGTGTTCACACTGTGAGCAACACCGTCATCAAGCCACAGCGGGTCCATTCATTTCCTACAGATAGAGAGTAATGATCAGGGAAACAACGTGCCATAGCTTGAAATTTCAAGTTCAACGGATTCTGATATAGCCCCTTCTGATGTAAGATCGCTCTACGAGGAAAACATGTGACAGCGCAAAGAAGACACACTTGAGTTTTTGCTACGAGATGTTAGTCTACACAACATCCACTGAGATTCAGTTGACCAGTCGTCACTATCAGAAGTGGCTGACAAGGAGCATCACATATATAATTTGAATTCAACATTTGGCCAGTGGCTCACAGCAGTTAAAGGCTGATTGTCCAATTTGAAAAGTTTGAAAATAACGTTTGTCCACATGTCTCTGTTCATACTTAAATGCCTGAACAACAGGAAACTGGAAACATCTCTTTTTAAGGCGCCTATACACTGTGCAACAACAACGTTACAAGTTCATTGCATATCTCACTGTGCAAGATGAGTCTAATAAAATCTAAAGCAACAATCTGTGTCAGACTGTATGATATCCGTTTTGAGGCATGTCAGATTGTGTGATGAATGTCTGCTGGATTGTAGCTCTGTGATTTAAAAAAAAACCAACTGCAAACAGAGACTTGCATCCATCGCAAGTTTGGAAAATGCAGCTAAACAAGGTTTGGCCACAGGAGGAGATGGTAAAGCATGTCCTAGTAAGGGCAACATAAAATGCCAATTTGGTGGTAAATATGTTTTTAGCTGTAGCATTACACTAGCTCGCCTGTGTATTCTGTGTGATTTCATGCCGTATTGGGGTTGGATGGTTTGTAGATCGCATTGTGGGTTCATAAATTTGACACAAGCTGTGTTTGGTCTCCAAAGCGATGATGGACGAAACAGTGAACGATGGACAAACAACCAAACTGCGAATCACAGCCAACATCTGGTCAGCAGTTGCTTCTTAACTTGACTGCCTGTCTGGGCAGGCTTACGTTGTTGTTTTCTAAAAGCTGAGTCTTGCTCACAGTAAAACATTTGGTTAGAGTTTAATGATTTATCCTCATTGTTTTCAAAAAGCAACATTTTTGGGAGAGAAAAAAGACCAAATTCGAGGGTAAAACTTTAGCCGGCTTAGTGTGGATGTGCTGAGTTGCCTGCAAAGTGATTTTGGTTCAGCTCGTCTCAAAAACTGTTGCATCCACTATTTGGGTCAATGACAAGCTCACGTTTTCGTCTTCTATTGATGCTACCTTAATAGCCAGCAATGTTTACTCACTATAACACGGCGCAGTAAAAGATGTCTGGTTCGCTGCAATAAAAGCGGTCAGAACACCTGCGTCACCACCAACAAGCAGAGTCGAACGATAAATTGTACTCGCAGTGTGAACACCCTGTAAGAAATTATTAATGTGCTACACAGAGAACTTCTCTACAGCTCCCCATTCGATCAAATGGGGAAGTCGAAGGCTACTCGGCATGATGTCAGTGTCCTTTAAAGTCCGGATCAAAACTCTCAGGAACAACCATCAGCCCATTTGAACAGTCCACAGGTTAGGCGAAGGCATGGTCCACTGTCAGTTTGTGGAGTCACCTTTGCCCAGCAGGCAAGGACCCCACCCATGGGGCCTGTAGCGCCCCCTATAGTTGGAGGAGATCTATATGGGCGACACACTCCTGTGGTTTAACTCTTCGTCCAGTTGCTCAATCGTCCGTTCAGAAGCTCGTTGATTTCCTCCACAAACACACACACACACACACACACACACACACACACTGTCCTCCTGTCATCCCTCCGACCCTCTCTCCGGGTGTCGGGCGATGTTCAGAGTGAAGAAGAGGAGGGGTTGTGGGCCGAAGGAGAAGGGTTACCAGTTCATCATGGAGCTTCTATTGAGGGTCATGAAGAAGACTTGACTGCTGCCTCCAGAACGCACCGAGGCGAAGAAAACCTGCAGGAAGGAGGAGACACGTGGAGAGGACAGCGTCAGCCTGAGCTCCTGTCTCTGGGATTTTAGCAGATATTTCATGATTACAAACTGGACTGGGTGGCATGATAACTGGGGAACCAAATGTGCAGTATTACTTACACGACAGACCAGTACACCACGAATTTAGCTCACAAGATCATAGCAGACCCACTGCACCCTCTGTGGTCTGAATTATCTTCGGGGTGAAGGTATAGGCTGCCCAGGATGTGGACTAAGAGAAGCATCACATCCTTTGTCTCAAGCAGCGTTCAGCTGCTTAACGAGCTCTGATCACATGGTCTGAATTTGGCTCTTGATGTCCTTTATTTATTTCCCAAATTATGCTTTTTATCATGTTTTTAAGATGCTTATTTTTTATGTTCTATTATTCTTTTATGCAAATTCCCCTAGGGGCAATAAAGGTTTCATTCATTCATTCATTCATTCATTTAATATCCCACAGTGGCCAGTATCCACTTCTGATGGATTCAGTGGATCAGAGGCAGTTTATTTAAGTTCCTTGGCGCTATGAGAACGAAACTTTACATGATTTATTAGGACACAAAAACACTTGTTAGGACTTTTCTTCATATATATTGTTTTAAATGTGCAATTAACTCCTAGTGCAAGTCAAGCTGATGGATAACAAAACTGTAATCTACTGAGAAGTTTTGTTTTTGCTGATGAATTATATACTGGACGCAACAATATGTTCAGTATATCATGAACATGATCATTTTTAAAAATAAAATCATTAAATAAATGATTCTATAAATGAGATCCCTGAAGTTAGTTTCTCATTTTCAATCTTCTTGAGGGATCACAAACGTCCAGGTGTTTCTCAGACTCACCTTGTCGTTCCTCTCTGACAGGAACTTCAGTCGCTGAGCTCGCTTGTGCATGAAAACTCCGTCGAGGTGTCCCGTTTCCACGGAGCGGATCTCAATGGCCTTCTCTCCCCAGCCCATGATCTGGTTGGAGTGGATGTAGGCTGCAGGGACAGGAGAGGGTATACATTCACACACACACACACACACAGGGGGATTGGACAGGAGAAGACTCAGCACCAGTCTCACACCCAAGCCAGTCACACATCGAGGCCTCCTCTGCCTCGCCTCTGGGAGGAGATTATTGCAGCAGTTTCTGACTGATTTGAATGATCACGACCTCTGAGCTCGTCGTGTGAGAAGGAGCTCGGCGGTGGGAAAGGTTTCCATTGAAGTCGATCGGTTTGATGTTAGTATTTGATTTAAATGAGTCATTTGAGCCCCAGTGACTGACGCTGGTGGGCTGAGCTTTGCACGGGAGCCGCAGCATTAGATAAAGTTTGTCGAGCAGCTTCAGTGAGATATACGGATGGCATTTCTGTAGCTGCTTCACAATAAAATCCTTCCAGTGGTTCACTAGTGGAAAACTTTTAATCTGAAGCATCAGCAGCAGGACATTTTTGGTTGTCATTAGCAGAAGACAGAAATTACAGCTTTGACAGCACGGCAGAAGAGAGCCAATCAGAAATCAGCGAGGCTGCCATCTGATGAAATTAAGACCAGGAACAGGTCTTACCTACTTTAAAAATGTGCTGTCTCTGTCATCGAACGTGGAGCCAATTAGTTTAGCACAATGAAACTCGGTGGTGGAGGCCATCTCGTTTTGGCGCCATATGGCTGGTAAACACGGAAATGCAAATGACACCTTGCCAAGCCACGACTAAACAATGTGATACCAGACCAGTGGAAAACAGTCAGCAGAGAGGGTCCAGCTGGCAATGATGTACACCTTCCTCTGTCACAGAAAATCCAGTGGAAGGTCTTTTTGTTTTTCTGTTGAGGAAGGGGATCGAGTGAGCTCTTCATCAAAGCGTGTGTGCGGAAAAAAAACGCCACGACAATGCAGGTTTTATGTTTTCTCTGGGGGGGGGCTGAGGCCGGGCTTGGCTGTGAGAAACTCTGGTCTGACAGTAAAATACACACAAACATGTTAACAGGAGACGATGTCCGCACGCAGACCACATACAGTAATCACCAGTGCTTCAGGACACAGACGCAGTCAGTCAAACATACATGTTTAATCAATCAGGATATTGTACACTGACATCCGACAATCAGAGAGTGGAGGCCGAATGGAAAAACACAGAGGCTTTGATCGACTCGAATCATAAGATCCAAGATCCATCCTTGATGCTAGAGTCTGCTCGAGTTTCCTCTTCATGATGAATTTAGATGCACTGCGCTCTGCTGTGATCTCAGGCGAAACCTTTGATCTCACTTTTAGTCTGCCGAATCTCACAAACATGTTGTCTGGTTTGAGTTATTTTAGAGCTCGTTGCAATCAAGGATGAAAGTAAGAATGGATGAGAAATTCCTTTTTGGAAATATTTCACAGTCGTACAGAACGAGAGGACAGAACTCAACACAGCAGACAAACAACACACAAGCATTTCCCCCGAGTGCATAGAAAAAAACCTGTATATAAAAAAGGAGAGTGTCCAAAATAAAAGAGTGTGTGTGTCTATATGGAGAGTGTGGTGGGGGTAGAAGGCAGAGGTAATGCTCTGTGTTGTTGTCAACTCATGCAGTAGGTCGATGTTCAACACTTGACATTAAAGAGAAACATTGAGTTTTTGGGTTGTTTTTTCTTTAGTCAACTCACCTGTTAAGTGATGAGAACATTGACACCAAAACCCTCCATGTGGCTCCAATAGATCATTACACTGCAGCGCTCCATGCTAACACTTTAGAGTCTGCTGCGTGCTGCTAGCATTAACCAAAGTTAGAGAAGCCAGTGGTAATGTTGTATTGCTGAAATTTAAATTGCTATCTTTTATTCAACCTAATAGCTCATCCAGAATCCTTTTCTATTTCTATTTCGGCAGCTTGAGTTCCTGGCACAAAAGAGTGAAAAGGCCGAGGCAGTCTGTTACTGCAACTGATTGTTAAAGTTCAGCTTCACCTGCTTCACCTTTTTGCGTGTTTTGATTAAATTTTTTTTCCTGATGTGGCACACAACCATTGAACACAGTAGGTTGCACTGAACATTAATTTAATGTTTTTTTTCTATGTGATTTTGCCATGTCATTATGTAGATGTTGACGCGTCGGGCGCGAGCCCTGCTTCATGTTCATGGGAGCATTATCTAGTGTGCAGACTCTATTTGTTCCGTTTTTCACTTGTACTTCTGTCCAGCACCTCGTATTCATCACGTTTGGATATGCGTGCTTTTGTAAACGTTTTAATTATGTATATGCTATCAGCATTATTGGTCCTCTGCTGCTGATCTCAGCTATATTGCCTGGTCCTGTGTATGTATATCAGAGCCTGACTGATAAATCAGCCGATTGCAGATTTATCTTTACTGGTGGATATGTCTGAAGTATTTGGAAACAGGTTTCCATTCCATAGTTAATCCATCAGAGAGCACAGTTTCAGTTTGTCCAGTGCTTTGGATTATCTATCAAATGGATTGGTTTTCCTTATAATGAGCATTACAGCCTTACAAAGACGCTAGCGTGGTTGTTAGTCACAATTCTTTAATAACCAAATTGTCTGTTTATGTGTGTTAAAAAACGTAAATTGGGTGATATTTCATTATCAGATTTTTTTAAACTTTCAAATACCGATATTGGTATTTGTCTCAAATAGCCAGTATTGTTCTATAATGCATGAACTATGTGAGCCAGACCCTACCACAGCTAGTGATGATATTCCCCCCAGTCCCAGTTTGTTTCGCAACATGCACCACTCATTCATAAAACATAAAAGCCCCAAACAGGTTCTTATCAAGTGATATCATTCAACATAGTGTATGTGCAAGTGTTAGCATGAAGCAGCAAAGCTGTCAGTCTCACATGGATGATTTTGGCCCTTACTGTATGCAGTATGTTTTCATCACTTTACCAAATAAAGTAGAACGGTCTGTTCAGTCTCCCAAAAACCTGTTGTATCCCTTTAAGCAGTTAATGAAACAGGTGAGACTGTAGTCTGGGCTTCTTGTTTAAAGGTGTAACTGAAAGCAAAAGGCAGGAGGAGAGAGAGGAGTGTTGCTTTGAACGGAGGAGGAGTGGTAGATAGTAGTGAGGGTGAAAGATGATCTGCTGAGACCGCTTATAGAGGTCAGAGGTCAGGGGTCAGGGAGAAGCGAGCTGATTGGTTGACGTACCGACGGAGGTGGGCATCTCGCCCCACTGCAGCACCACGTCTTTGGTGATGCGTCCGTAGGTGTTGACGTAGACACCCTCGTCCTCGTAGCACAGCAGCATCTCCATGCCGTCCGTCTTGGGCAGAACCACGATGGCGTGCGGGGTCACCTGACCCTGAATCTGCCGGGGCGACACACGGGAGGGGGGTTGGAGGGGGTGGAGGCAGGGGATTAGGAGCTGCCGTGAGCCTACAGGGGATCTGGACCCCCCCCACCCCCTTTCCCCACCAGGAGAGAGAAGAAACTGCTGCAACAATAGAGTCTCCCGCTCCTCAGCCACGCAATCGCCATGGAAACAGACATGAGCACAGTGTGATTCATGACTGCCAAAAGCAATGTGAGGCGGTTGCTGTGGTTACCGTCTCCTTCCCCCCGTCCATCTCTTACTGTAACCAGACGAGGGTTAGAGGAGGACGCTGATTCACCCACTCCACCACCTACAGCTCCATTCAGTCACTCTCTCATCCATTCACTAGTTTATTTATTGACTCACTCATTTACCCGCTTACTGACTCTTGTGTTCACTCACTCACTCATTCAGTCAGTCACTCATTTATTTAACCATTTGTTCATTCATTCATTTCCTTGCTCACTCGCTTCTTTACACCATCATTCATTCATTCACTCATTAATTCATTCATTTACTTACTTAAAAACTGATGTGCTCATCACTCACTCCTTTGCTTGCTTACCCATTCACTCATTCATTAACATATTTACTGATTCATAACTTTTCATTTGTTGTCTTGTTTGCTCAGTCACACAATCATTGTTTCATGTTTTCACTCACTAACATGTTTTGCTCACTCACTTGCTCATTTGCTCTCACTCTTTCATTCATTCAGTTACACAATTTGACCTTAAAATCGCTCAATTTAAACATGCAATCAAATGCAATTAATGTTTGCAAAAAGTAAAATGTCCTGATGATGTTAAACACAGCAGGACATCGTTTACACACACACACACACACACACACACACAGACTAACATGTGAGGGGATGTAGATGTCGTAGGGGTTGCCAGAGTCCACATCGATGACATGGAAGCCAACACTGGAGCCGTAGATGACCTTTAACCTCTGTCCCTCCTCCACAGTCAGGTCAACCAGCTGGGGGCGATGCTGCAGGTCAGTGAACGACTGACAGACGGACAGAAAGAGAGAGGGGTTAATTAAACACCTGAGGTACAATCAACAAAGGTAAACTAATTAAAACTGGCTAAATGCAACTCAAACACACGAAACTACGAAAAATAAAAATAGAAGTGAATCGCCAGTAACACAACAAAGTTTATTTATAATTCAAACATATACAGTCAAATCCACAGAGAGAAAAAAGGGGGTTGACATTAAAAGTAAAGCTTTTGTGTAAATAATTACACAAACACTTGATATAGCATAAAGATTTTCTACACAAAGTTGTAGGCTGAAGCTACGGTCTACTGTTTTTACAATGCACGACCTATTTGCAATGATGGAATAAATCTTCAAATTCTTTATTTTTAACAATTTAAAAACACTTTGTTACAGGTCAATGTCCTCAGTTCAAAGTATCTTTTACGTAAGTAAACGTAAAGAAGTATTAACAGCAAAATGTACTTTAAGTATCAAAAGGAAAAGTGGTCGTAATAGAGGTAGAATGTCCAAAAATCTTCTTATCAAGTGCTTTTTGTCCATTATTGAGTCCTAAAAGTCAAACTTTCTTAAAACTAGAGAAGAAATCCGCTAGTGATTTCCAATTCCAGACAATTTCTTTTAAGGATTTTGTAGAATCAAGTATAATTTTTCTTTATTTGAATTAATGTTTTTCAAGTCTCGGTCTGCCATTGGTTTTAAGCCCCTTTTGTAAAATAAATCCTGTATCTCAGTGAGTCTTTTTCCCGGATAAATGAAGGACAAATAAATAAAAATAATTCAGACATCAAGCTGCTCATCCGCTTCTGTCTTCTGTGTTAGCTCACATGTTCTCAAGAACTTTTATCATCTTACCTTGAAGGCCATAAACTTGTGGTAAGGTTTAGGCGCCCAGGCGTAGATCTCCACCGAGTTCTTCAGAGCAATCACCAAAAATTTAATCCTCTCATACTTCACTGCAGGAGGAGAGCAGAGCAGCGTAAAAACAGTCACATACAGTACGTAGCATCAATATAACGATATCAACCAAATTGTGCTTAAACTGCAGTTAAAAAGCACATATGTACCCTTGTTGCTTTGTAAACTTTAAATTCGGAAATAGAAAATATTAATATTTTTTCATTCATTTATAGTCACACAATTAACCAAAAGATTTAAGATTTAAAAGATTTAGAGAAGAAATCAAAGCTTAATGCTCAATCCTAACCATAACCCTCCAAAACAGTCTTAATCTTAAAGACTGGTTGACTTTGTTAACCAGGTTTTGGTCCCCAAATTGGAGGTGAGTCCCCATAATGTGAGTGTGTTAACATGTTGATGTCCTCACAACACACATAAATGAGTTTTCGTACCGACTTTGTAGTGCACGCAGCCCTCCAGCTCCCCGACAGTGATCCAACCCTGTTTCTTTTCCACTTCAGGGTCGTTGTGTAATATCCTGTTCCTCAGCCAGGACAGGTAATAAACACGCAGCTTGTTCTTCTTCCCTGGTTAGGAAACAAAACAACAAGGAAAACAATTCTCTTTACCTGTAAATCTGTTTTTTTATGAACAGGTTTTACATTTCCGGCATTGATGACACTTGTGACTTATTATTATATATCTCTGTCGTCATCACCAGCATCCTAGACATCAAGTCTGATCAGTGAGTGCTTCATTTGTAAAGGCAGCAATACACAAAGAGAAAAAAGTTAAATCTGGCAAAAATAGAAACATCTCCGTCATGTTCAATGTCTTGTTTTGTTTTCTATTTGTACTCCAAACCAGTTAAAGAGGCAACTGTAACCAAGGGAAACAGGAAATGCTGACAACCAAACAATAAGAAAGGCTAAAATAAGCCTGCTGTCAAATTTACAGCCAAAGTAAAGGGACCTTTCAGACGCCGACACTTGGCAGTTAAATCTGATCAGTGGAGCTGTCACCAGCTGCTGTCCCTCTAATCAGGGTGCAGGCTTTTAACAAGCATACCAACCTGAGATGGTGACCAGGACGTTAAGTCCCTCCAGGACATCCATCTGTTGGAAGCGCCGTCGATTTATTAGGTTGTAAACTTTGCCTTGACCGCTTCTATCCAGCAGCATCAGGCCGTTCTCCGTCCCCACCAGCAGATTCACTCCTGCACGAACACACACATGTGGGTTTTTTTACTGCCTGTGTAATTACAAATGATTTATATTGTTATTGTGAAGGTGTTTCACCCCAGAGAGCTGCGCAGAGGATCTCAGAGTTGAAGCGTTTCTTGTATTTGCGGATCTCGGGCGTGTCGCTGTGCGGTCTGATATTGGTCGGGTTGACGTTGACCACTGAGATCTTCCTGGCCTCGTTGAGCCTCGCCTGCTCCTGTTCGTGCTTCAGCAGCTCATCAGCAAACAGCGCTGCATACAAACAGCATCACATGACATACAGCACAGTATCTGGTGGACGTACTCAAAGTGCATTTACTATTTTATTATGGATAACCTCATTTTTAAGTGTGGCATTTGAATGCACCATCACCACTGAGATATGAATGTTATACGGTGGAAACAGGAGGAAAAACATCAACAAGGTTCTTGTTGTATTTATTTGAAGCCCTTTGGCAAGTAAATTATAAAAAGGAAGAACAGAAATGTAACTTAAAGAATAAATTATTAAGCTAGGCTACATTTCTCTATATTTTATTAAAGTGGAAAATTAAAAGTGGACAAAAAGAAGTATGAAACAGTGGAACATCTTTGTGATCTGTTGTGACTTCAACAGGTTTCAGCACTGTGATGCCACATTCAGAGACCTGAGGCAGAGATGTTGTCATCGTCATCAGTTGGGGAGGTCCCGTACACCCTCGGATCAACGAACGGCGTGAAGGAAGCCTTGGAGCCTCCACCGCTTCCCATCCCGTACTGCAGGTCACAGAAACACAGGTTACAGTCGGCCCCGTGTTTGTCTGATAGTTTGTTAGTTTGGGGAAAACTGAATGAAACAGGTAACTGTTAAAACAAAGGAAACACAGTGTGTTCAGTGAAGGCCTTTTGGTCGTGGTGAGCCACAAAAACATCTTTAAAGCTCTTTGTTCTGCAAGAGTTTGGGACTCTGGGGACACAGGGAGTCAACAACCGTTTGTTTCTTTCTTTCTTTTGTCACGATAATGAAAACTGGTCTAATTCCACTTTTATCAGGACTGACGGTTTCGCTTGACCCTCAGTGTTTCCTTTATTTAGTCAGCCACCTGTATCGCGGGCTCAGGGTGGAGGACACTTTCTGGATCAGAGGCTGGAAAACTGAGAGGGGGGGGGAGAAAGAGAGGGATCGAACGAGAGGAGCAGGGAGGGAAGAAATCCAGTTTATTCCATCTGCGGGGAAAAACACTGGAGCCACAGTGGGACAGATCTAAACAGGACAGGGCAGGAAATTAAAGGTGCCACATGTTGTCATTTGTTAAATTAATTTCCTAAAAACCCTGTTGCTCTGTGATGCAAAGAGGTAAAAACAAGATGAAGCGGAGTAGAGTAGCAAAAAGACTAGTCAACTGGGTGATAAGTAGATTGATGAAAAGAACATTTTCATACTTTATTAATTGTTTTACTCATTAATAAGTAGTAAAACAGTACAAATAGCAAACATTTTCTGGTTATGCTTCATAGATGCATTCTTGCTTTTTTTGTTTTTGTCATTATAAACAGAATAAATTGGGTTTCGGTTGAAACAAATTAATTTGGTAAATTGAGATTGGTCGTTGTATTTCAGGTGATAATTCAACCCAGTGTTTCCACATATACTTTTTTTTGGTCAGCCACACCACGTTATGTCTTCCTTTTAAATTCTGCATTGAAATGGAAATTGTAGACTTATTAAAATGTTTTCCGAAATGGTGCAATCGTGTGAACACATAACGGAAAAATGATTTCTGTAATTATACTGTTTTTCGCGTTAAAACACACAAATTAATTCTCAGCATGTGGGAAACACTGATTAATCTGAAGCCCGGAAGTTGAGATTTTGGAATAATGGAATTAAACCAGTTGCAAATCGACTCCAGATGCCGACAACAACACTCTTGTTTGTTTAAATCCACACTCAACACCAACATCTCAAAATCAATGATGATTATTGATATTAACATATTACATGTAACATCTTTTATTCTTTTTGTCCACAGGCCGCAATTATTGCTCCCATTCAACCTCAAAAACCACTATATGTTGTTAAAATCTACTGGTGTTTGTTTGGTGGCTGCTGGTAATTTCCCACCCTGATAAAGGACCAAACAGCTAGTAGGAGACAGGTGTGTGGGCAGGTGGGGTGTGACGGGGTGAACAGGGTGGACAGGTGACAGGTGTCTGTCAGGATTGGGTGCAGTGGGTTTTGGGGGCCGACAGTTGGGTGCTGCTCCACCTACTTGGGCCCCAGAGGCGTCGCCAGGGGAGACCAGAGGGGAGGTGCTTTGCTGCACCAAATCAGGGAGATTGGCGTTGCCAGGGAACAGATTAGCGTTGCCGGGGAAACCGTTGCTGGCGGTAGAGCTCCGCCTCCGTTCCCTATATTTCTGGAAAAAGAGAGAGAGGGGCGGGCTACTGGGCAGCGAGGCTGTGATTGACAGGTCAGGTGATGGAGGGGGGAAGCTGAACCCTGCTGTGTGCAGGTGTGTTTGTTTCTGTGTTTGTGTTGATTTTTAGAAGGCGGCGGGTGGGCACAGAGGAAAGCACTCCTTCACACATGTTATCATGTATTTTGCACACACACAACATACAGCACACGCGCTAACAGCCTGCTTAGACCAACACGTCTTCTTGCAGGCCAACAGGGATGCTGATTCAAGCTCCCCGAATCAATATTTTCTGTTGATCTTTAGGTTTTTTGATCATTTTCTTGCCAACAAAATTCCCCCGAAATGTATTCAGCGTTTCCACTGGAGGTGGAGAAGCTTCTCAAACAAAGATAGACCACCACAGGACACTAAATCCTTCTACTAAGACCCAAAATATGATAACAAATATGATAAAAATAATAATAATATTGGACACAGAGAGCTGAGATGATTATACCGTCAATTGTTAAGTCAACAACAGAAAATGAATCGGCAAGAATTTTGATAATCGATTAATTGTTTAAGTCATTTTTTAAGCAAAAACGTCAAAATTTCTCTGGTTGCAGCTTTTGTCAAACATGAATATTTGCTGTTTTGTGTGTGTTATTCATTCTCACAAACCGGAACAAAAACAGGAAATGGCCGGGCATGCGGAGCTGGCGAATGAGCGTCTGAGCGTTGCATGTCAGTTTCTGTGGAGTCAGCGAGATTACAGTCCTCAGGTCAAAGGTCAGACCCGAGGGGCGGCTCACCTCACGCATCATCAGGGTGCTGTCCTGGGAGCTGTTTCCATACGAGTCGTCGTGGGCGTCGTTGTGACCTCCCATCGTGCCAAAGGACTCGTTGGTACCTTGACTTGCTGCTGGCCTGAAAGAGAGAAGTCAACACTTTTTATTGTTTTTCTTTATATTTATTTTACTCAACATACTTTTAAATGTGCTTTCCTGCTGTTTATCCAAAATCGTACTACTAGCATTATTATTTCTGAGCCTTGTTACATACAGAAAGGTTGCTGTCACTCTAATTTTATTTAGCAAATGAAATATGAACCTTAAAGCTTCACTTTATGTAAAAATACAGGTGTATTTTATTTATTAAGTAATGTCGAAAGTGGTCCCATAAAGTGAAAAGCGTGCACTTCTATATCATCCAGCTTCTGACAAACTAAAAGGATGGAAGGTGACAACACTGAGGACCACCGTTCCCATTATACATACTCATTTGATCCATTGCTAATATAAAGAATTGATTAGAGCAGCTTTAAAGTCAGCTAAAGTATCACACAGAATGTGGTGCTTGCACAAAATCAGTTCAATCCGAGGCAGCAAAGCATCCAGTTTGGCTGTATAACACAATATACAGTATGTGTTGGTGGGTGGGAAGCCAGTGGGGGATCCTGTCCTTGTTTTCCTTAGCTTGCAACTCCTTCCTTTGGTCAGGGGAACAATACGTCAGGAAACAGAAACGCTAATACTCACATAATGCGCGGTATATCACTGACGGCCACCGTTCCGTCATTAGGCCCGCCCTCTCCCTCCTCATCCTCGCTGCTGTGAGAATCCTCGCTGGACGACGAGTAGTCCGTCACTTTGACGGGCGGGCGGCTGGTTTCCTCCCCCTGTCGCAGCTCTCTCAGCTCTTTGGCCAGAGCTGTGAGGTCCTGGAGGACAGGAAAACAGCCGAGAGTGTCACAAACCAATTCTGATGTTTTTGGTGGTTTTAATTTATGGAGAAAAGCTAAAACTCTAAAAGCCCTTTCACTCCGAGCCGGTGGGGAAGAGTGATCTCTCATGACTACAGAGAGATGTTTTTAAATGTTTGTGATGCTTGCATTCATGCAATAAATACAAGTGTGACTATTGTTACTCCACAGGTGTCATTACAGGTTTTATTTTAAAGAAAAAGTGTTTTTAAACATCTGCTTTTTGTAATATTTTGTCAGTTGTTTGGAGAGTTAACATCAGGCAGATTTATTCGTTATACATTAAACGTATGCTTTGGTTGTTGTACATTAAAGATTTGTCCACGTTTGGAAGCTGTTTATAGCATAAATATCTAATTTTGGCTCTGTGACAGCTGCTAAAAAGGTCAGGTCGAAGGATGAATCACTATGGGAGCCCAACTCTCCAGTGGGAGATAAAATTGACTTTTCATTAAATTCAGATCGATATCGTAAAGCACGCTGAGTGTTAATTTACATTTACATTATAATCACAGCTGATGCCATCAGACGGTTTACTGCATTGCAATGTATAAACCATAAAACAGCCATTCAACACGAGAGGCCAGAGGGATATTAGATAATCCAGGGTCCTGCAGGTTTCAGGCGGCCAGATTGAGAGTTCTCAAGACAGTTTTAGGGCCGTCTGAAAGTGTGTTTTTGATCTATTTAAAATCTAAATGCAAGAAACAAACCTGTCAACCAGCCAGAGTCTATTCCTGACTGAACATATGGAGCTCGTTAAAAAACCAAATCCAAAACTATAAATGTGCAAAGAAAGAAAAAGCAGAAAATCAACTTTAGAAGGATGTAGCAATAAGAAATAGTGTGGTCTGGAATAATCTAAGAGTTGAGCTAGAAACCTCTAAATGTTAAAATACTTAATCATTTATAAGTCTTTTTCAGTCTTCATAAGACAAAGCAAATTTAGCATTTTTATAGTATTTATAAATAAATTAAATAAATGGTGTAGTATTTAAAGTAGTAGTTGTCAAAATTAGCTAAATCAACAGAATAAAATACAGTAAAATACAATTATAAATAGACAAAATATAACAGACCAGAAATACATTTTCAGTGCAGTAACAGTGTAGTAATAAGCTGCCTCTAATTTAATAAAGTAGAGAAAGTTTTAATTTAGATTCAAAACAGTTGAAGTTTGGTGTGTTTCCATCTGTGAAATCCAACTTCACAGTGATTTATAAAATAGCACTTGAAAATAAATGTATTTATAACCAATAGGAAGCCAGTATAAGTAACTAGCTTCTCCTGGTTCTCAGTAGACACTGAACTCATTTTAGTATCAGCACATATGCAGCTTTAAAAACCAGCAGAGGAGACAAATAAAAGGGGGGGGGGTGCAGGCAGCAGGACAGTGCAGAGAGAAGGGGAGGAGGGTCACAGTACAGATGCCATCATGCCTCAGTGCAGGAGGGTTACAGTTCAGGGGACTTTAAATCTCACTGTTTGCAGTGAAAAGGGTTGTGCATGTAAAGAGGTAAAGTGACAGGAAGTGGACACAGGTGGTGGTGGGAGGAATGGGGAGGGGGGTTATCTTACCAACTCCTCCTGATGAGGGAGAGAGAAGAGATAAAATGGGGGAGAGAGAGAGAGACAGAGTGTGTGGAAACAGCAGAGATGACTGAAGTGATAACAGGAAGTAAGCGGACATACGAGAGTGAGATGAAAGGAAGACATGAATCCTACAGTAACTGATAACCAATCAATAACAGCTCCATCTCTGATACAAGAGTAGAGACCCTCATCTAATCAGTAATCAGTCTAATTCAAGCACTTTTCAAGCACTTTCAAGGTACCTAAACTAAAAATGTCCAGACTCTCGAAGCCTTTATCATCACATCTAAAGTGTTTTTGTAAATGCCAGGAGTAAATTCGAATTCAAGCATATTCCAAACCTTGAAAACATAACGGTTAAAATTAAGCATTTTCCAAACTTTCAAGACTTTGTAACGAACCCTGGATTTGATTTGAAACGGTGATAAAACGCTCGTGTGTACAGGGATCGTTTTCATTTTAAAATAAAGACGTATTAGTGTGGACGGAGCCGAAGGGGGCTGCGTTCTTTTATTGATTTGTATCGGGATAGAAAAACAACTTGTAATGCATTTACGAAACTTTTCAAGATGTGAGAATTATCAAATAAGACTTCTGTGGCATCGCAGACCTGTGAGTGCAAAGGGAGAGAGAGAGAGAGGTGGGAGAGACGGGGTGAGGCAGGAGGGGAAGTGTCACTAACCTCGTCTACAGCTTTCTTATAGCTCTGAAGGACGATGAAAGGATGAGCGGAGAGAGAGGAAGAGAGTGAACATGAACAGCATGGTGGTTAGTTCAGAGACGAGAGTGGCTCTGTCAGAGTGTGTGTGTGTTTACATGCTGTGGATTCAATTATACATGCTGTTTGAATACACTCGAGTTTGTGTGTCTGAGGCACAGTCGGCTGTCTGTCTGTCCTTTATGATCCATTGTGTGTGTCTGTGTGTGTGTGTGTGTGTGTACTCACTGCAGGCCTGCTGGGTCGCGTCACCTCTCTGCCGTCGTCTTTGGTCTCGTGGGAAGAAAGTGTCGAGGCTTCAGTCTTAATGGCTGAATTACCTGAACACACAAACGCGCACAGTGAGGCGGTGAGGACATTTCTCAAGCATTAAGAATTGTTTGGAAAATTCGGACATTTTTAGAAAGTGGGGACATTTTGGAATGAAAGGACATTTTAGGAGGGTGAGAAGACTTGTGGAAAAGGAGGTTATTTTTAGGAAATTTAGGACATTTATCATCCAGGAAAGTGAAGACATTTTTGGAAAAATAAGGACAATTTTTTAAAGTATGGATCATTTTGGAAAGTGAGAACTTTTTGGAAGATTTAGGACATTTTTAGAAACTGGGGACATTTTGGAACGAAAGGACGTTTGTGGAAAAGAAGGTTATTTTTTAGAAAGTGAGGATATTTTTGGAAAATTGAGGACATTCAGGAAAGTAGAGACATTTTTAGGAAGTGACTTTTTTTTTGGAAAGTGTGTATATTTTGGGGGAAATTAAGGACAATTTTGTAAACTTTTTGATGATCCAGCTTGTTGCTATAGAGGTTCCTTTTTATTTGCTAAATAAATAAATACTGCTTAGAGACTAGGGAGGCATTATATGAATGAGGGCCCTCACAAGTATAGAAGCACAAATGTGTGTGTGTGTGTGTGTGTGTGTGTGTACCTCGTTCGTTGGAGCCTCCCTGGGAGCTGGGGGTGCTGGAGCTGGAGGAGCTGCCGCTGCTCGTCCTCTTCAGGGGCGTCTCCATGGAAATGTCGGTCCTCCGTAGGTCGGGGTTGCTACGGCAACACAAACACAGCGCTGTTTCATTCATGCGGGAAAAGTCCTGCTCTGAGCTAAAAAAAAAAAAGCCCCATCACACCTGCGTTTCCACAGTCCTACACCAGAGCTGTGTGCGTGTGTGTGTGTGCTCCATCAGTGTGTATGTATGTGTGTAATTTCTGCCCAACAAAACCCTAAAATTGATGCATATTTGCAGATTTCAAGACAGCCAGGGTTGTAAACAAAAGTCACAAGAGAGACTGGTACCATTTGGAGACAGCTGACCACTGTGAGGTCATTTTTAGGGTTAACCTCTGTGTGTGTGTGTGTGTGTGTACCTGGCCCGTATGAGGTGAGCTCCAGCCCGAGGTCCCAGGCCAGGTCCATTTCCAGGTGAGTGCTTCCTGACCAAAGCAGGAGAGATGGAGGTCGTCCTCTGAGGAACCTGGGACACACACAGCATAACGGTCCGGGTCAGGACCTCCCACGTGTTTTTATATCAGACGCTCACCAACACGGATTTCATCAGAGGGGAACTCAGAGCTACAGAAACATTATCACATCAATCTCTAGCTGTTAAATGAATGAAATCAAAGTGGAAAGTCCTTTGGAAACCTACCTGATACTGTAAAGACCCCTGAGTCTTTGGTGTCCTGTATTTTAGACTGAACGAGCTGCTAAACTTGTGCTGAGCTGTTTACTGATGTCACTTACTGTGAGTGAAACTGCTGACCAGTTTCACGTGTTTTTTAAAGGCGTGTTCAGACTGAAAACAAAAGGAAAATCTAGGTACTGTAGCGCGATTTGAAGCCAAAGCGTGTCTGTGTGAGTATAAAATAATAATAATAAAGAGACAAGAGGAAAATAACAGAAATGTCTTAAAAGCTGCAGCTAACGCCTGTAAAATCCTGCGGTCCTGCTGTCATATTTGTGCAACTAAAGCTAGGCAATAAAAAAAATGTGCTTTGCATTTGATCTGAACACCCTCACACAACGGACAATAAAAGACATTTCACTGTGAAACTGAACACTACTCTGAGCTGAGAAAAAGACATCTGTGTAGCATTTTCTACATACAAACTGGAAATACAGGCCACAAATTTAGTGAAGTAAATTCCCTCAGAGAAGGTGTACTTTTTACTACAAACAGATTGTGGAGTTTCTTTTATATTATTATTATTATTCTTATATTATTGCACTGTGTCACATCAGATGACAGCACATAATCTGTTCTAAAAATAATACAAAAAACATCAGCTATCAGGAGAGACACAGAAACTAAAACAGAATTCAGACAAAGAAAAGTTAGCGCACACACTCAGACATAAACACACGGGTCGTGGCATGCAGAGACCTTGGGGGGCATGTCGTCGTCCTGCCGCAGCCAGGAGCTGCGGTCCAACTTGTCGAGGGGGGGTGCCAGGCGGGAGAGGGGCGGGGGAGGAGGGGTGTCGGAGGTGGGGTCGGAGTTCTGCCGGGGCATGGGAGGCCGGGAGGGGGAGGGCGACGCCGAGGAGGAGGACACGCCGTGGGGGTCGTACAGAGACTGGGAGCCTGACAGCCCGTGACTCTTCACCTGCACCAGGTGGGCCATCTGGACACACGCACACACACACACACACACACACACACACAAGCAGGAAACAGGCAGGGTTGAGAAGGTGGAGCAGGATCAGGATCAGGATTTGCGTTCACACAGTGTGATCAGGGATGAGAGACGCAAGTCAGAAGGAAGAGTGGAAGAGGAAAAGATGCAGGAGGAGTGATGAGGAGGAGGGAGGGGGGAGAAATGAGGTGAGACAGAAGGGGAGGGAGGTAAGAAACACATGCCTCAGGGTGCGTTCACATCAGCCGTGTTCAAAGACTGGAGTTTCCTCTAACAACCCTGAAAATACAATTCTGTCCTCCAGCAGATTTACTGTGTGTGTTTTTTAACAGAATGAAATCACAATGTGGACGAATATTAACAGCAAAAGTTCTGAAAAAGGCTTATATCCAGCGGTTTCTTCATGTCTTATTAAAAGATATAAGCACCTGAGGAAAACTGCAGGCGAGAGGTTCCACAGCTCCTTTCAGAGGCCCATAAGAGGTCCCGTCAAAACACCTACACCCTGCACAGCTGCCTCCTCACTTCACTGCAGCCAGGTGAAATCCACAGGCTAATGAGATCCAGTTTGACAAACTCGACTGCTAAATCAAAAGCTTCACCTTCATGCTCAGCTCCATTTGTACCACGACAGTCTGGTACAACACCCGCATCGCCTCCAACACCAGAATCTCCTCCTTCATCCTACCCTCATTAGAGATGCTCTCGAGACACTTTAGCTCCTTCGCCTGGGCCAGAAACTTGCTCCCAGACTGAAGAGGGTTCTCTACTGTTTTTCAAAAGAGTGCCACAAGCTCAGACTTGGTGGTGCTTCATCTTTCATCTCAGCTGCTTCACATTCAGGTCTGACGAAGCCAACAGAGCTACATCATATGCAAAAAGTAGATCTGCAGTCCTAAAATCACCAGCAGACACTCCGTGGCTCCGTGTTGAGGTAATGTCCATAAAAATCAGAAGCAGAATCGGTGAAAAAAGGGGCTTCGCCTTCAGGATCAGCTCCCTCTTCATCACAACAGTCCCGTACAGCGTAAGTCATGTCAGACTACACTGACATGCTGATCCCACGCTCCAAACTTACTGTCACTTGTGAACAAGACCCACAGATACTAGAACTCCTTCACATGTACCAGTACCAGAGAACCACGGCCTCAAACTTGGAGGTCAGGATCGGAAAATTGCAACAAACTCACCTTTTCTACTTTCACACAGACCAAAGAAACCAGTGTGCTCGCACCCTGAGGGATGGAAGTTTGTGTCACATGCTAACACGCACACACACACACACACATAAAGAGGTAGGACACACACCTGTGGTTCGACGGGGCGGTGCATCGGCGGGGTCCGGGCCTGCTGGATGCCTCCGCTGCTGAAGGACTCGGAGCGGGGCGGCAGCGACGGGTCCGAGATCCGGTTGGAGACTTTATGCTGCAATGCAGGAGAAGTCTGTCTGTTCATCTTATAATGCTCCTCCACCTGACACACACACACACACACACACACACACCAGTCACTCACAGCATGCAGTGAGGTGTGTGTTTAATTCTATTGATCACAAACTGCTGTGCTGCTTTCATGAATGGGTTTGATTTCACCTGTGTGATCAGTTTATCCAGATGTTGGATTTCTAGACTAAAAGACGAAAGAACGATTTAATTCCTGATCTATAAAAATGAGTCTTTACTTCTGCGTGAGATAAGAGTTTTTCCCTTCGTGCTCGATGAGCTGGATGTGACGTTCACTCCCAAAACCTCTCCGGCACTATGTGGAAGAAATCTTTTCTGTTGTGCAGAATTAAATACACATTTTATAATGTTTTAAGACTGAATTCCATTTACTCCTCTCTGCTTTTCATGTGAGAAATGATAAAATAGTTATAATATTAGTTATAACTTCTGAATTCCCTAATGTGTTTAGTCGGGAGCAAAGTTTCTGAGATATTTGATAGCCAACAGTTTTCCAGATCAGTGTCCAGTAAGAATTTGGTTTTGGTCTTTCAGTGGGGTTTCAGAAGGTAGCCAGGACCTGCTGCTTCACATGGAAATACAGTAGAGTTTTGCTCCTGGCTGGTAGCAACTTCAAGGATTCAAGAGAGCATTTTGTATTTCCTTTGTTCTGCTAAACCACCACGCACCTTTACTTCCTAGATGACGGCCACACTGATTAAATATATGGCATTTATTGTGTGAAACAGAGCCTCTGCTGTTTTATTTGTGTGCTAATGTGTGTGATCTTAGCAGAGGTGGTCTTTGTTTCAGACAAGGTAGCCCGCCTCAGTTTTAAAACACTGCAGGAAAAACTTAACTTTCCACCACATTTAACAGTTTTACCAAGACACCTGACTCCTTTTGATACTTTACAGATGCTTACTGGGTGGATATTATAATTTTTACTGGTTCAAACTGCAGCTAAATGCAGTTGAGAACCATATCAACTACCTGATAACGCCAGGCAGAAGAAATACTCTGCGGTTGGAGAAGGAAACTTATAATAACTTAAGAGAGGTTTATTTTAATCAGAGGGATTTTAAATTTCAATTAAAGTGCTACTGACAGAGTTGAAAAGGTAGCCTCATTAGTTGGCCCTTTGTAGTAAAGCTATTCATGGTTGCATGTGTTAAAGCTATTGAGCGAGAGGTTCACATAGTCATTAATTTAATAAAATTTTAGTTTTAACAGTGTTTTTCATTTGGAAAAGCTTCAGTTAGCACAAGAGGAGCGTGTTTTCTCTAAACAGTGATGGAAATATTTCTTCCTCTGAAGCTTCGGGGGAAGTCCTGGGAGGCTGAGGTGAGGGTAGACCTATCTGCACACAGTGTGTGTTTCCATGCGTGGTGTCCAGAGGGGGAGAGACTGATATAGCTACAGCTGCCCTACATCCGTCCGCCAGCTGCCACCAGAGGGCAGGCCTGGAGATCTGCCCTAAATGTGTGTGTGTACACTGGGGAGGGATGTTCACATGTGAGTGTGTGCTTTTGGCCTTGATTTATGGTGATAAGAAAATCAGCAGAGTTCAAATATGCGGCTGCATTTTCTGCACTCACGTCTCCTTCAGAAAAACACACACTGGTGTTACATTACTCAACTTAAACTCACCGAAAGGTTAAACGTTAAAACACATTCGACATCCTAGAAAAGGACAAATAAATAAAAAAAGAAAGAAAGAAAGACAGAAAGAGGAGGAATTCAAGAGAATCCTGATCAGTAAATGAAGCCTGAAAGATTCAGCTGATGTTAGTTTGAGTTGTTATATGTGATCCCATCACACCACAACATGCAATAAAACGGCAGCTCTCAACCTGTTTGGATCTGATTCATCATTAGAAGAAGCCCAGACCGAGTAAATATTCTTAACTTTACAAGAAATGACTGTTACTGCTTATTTTATCTTATAATTACGGGTTGAGAGCCGCTGCAGTGAAATCCCACAACACCCAGACGGTGTCAGTAACCTGTGAAGTGGAAAGTGAAGGTCAAACATCGGGGCGATTTAGAGACATTCTTGTCAACGGTGTCACACTGTTTCACTGACCAGCAGGCGGCGCTGACATTCCTACAAACACGGTGATGCACTAACAAGGCAAGAAAGAAGAAGACTGCTAGCAAACAAACTAAACTGCATAAAAACAATGCAGGTTTCAAAATGTGTGTCTAACGCTGAATGTTAACGAAACTTTGTGGAGAAGAAAACTTCACTTGGCTCCTTTAAATTTGACACATTTTTAAAGACTATTCAAGTTTTATGGCCTTAGTGATGTCTTTATATGTTTAGCTTTACTAGCTGTGCTTTGATTGATTGTTGACTGACAGACATTTGTGTCCCACCCAGGATGAACAAACTATTTTGGTGATCCCTTCTCTTTCCATATAGTGGTATCAAACTGTTAATTTGTGGATGCTTTGGTTTGGTTTTTTGGTAATTAGCAAGTGTTAGCATGCTAAAACTAAGACGCTGGTAAACATTATACCTGCATGTTAACACTGTCACTATAACGTTAGCATTTAGCTCAATAAATGCTAATGTACAGCCTCACAGAGCTGCTACCATTGCTGCAGATTCTTAGTCTTGTTCAGCTTTCAGCTTTAAAAGAAGTCTAATATGATTCAGTGCTATTATACAAGAGGTGGGAGAGAGAGAGTGCCAGCTTTGGAAAGAGACTGGCTGGAAGCACCGACGGCACCAATCAAAGAGGAAATGAATCAAAAGATCCCTGTGAGAAATAGTGAGATGAAGGGGTGAGAAATTAAAAAGAGGAGTCCACGTTATCATGTCTGCCGCCAGCCCAGAGTTAATGCGTGCGAGTCGACCTGGTTAGAGAAATTAAAATGTTAAGAGTGATTAAAGGGACCAGGGTTAGTACGTCAGCCTGGACAGACTGCAGGGTCAAAAGTGAGAGGGAGATGAAAACCAGTAAAGAATCTGTTGATCCTCCGACTGACCCGGCGGTCTGGGGTCCGGCCCCTGAAGTCGGAGCTCCTGTCGAGGCTCTGCCTGCGCATCACTGGCTGAGAGGGCTCAGGTACACAGGTGACACGGACTCGAGGCACATGGAGGTTATCCCTGGGGGGACTGGTGTGGGCGGGGTAGGAAGGGGGACGGGGGCGAAGAGGTTTGTAACCGGGGAGTAAGAGGAGGTTGTCGAGGTTGACGTCTCGCGTCTCCTTGAAGGAGTGGTATTTCTTGGGAGGGATACGGGGCGAGTTGCTCTGAGCTCGACGCATCACCTGGAGAGCAAGGTGAGTGTTTACAAGAAGGTACACGAACATGTTGACAGCATTCAGTCTGGAAAACACAAGACGGGCGTTCAGGTGAGGAAACACGCCCTCTTGCAGCCATACTGGAGGTTCACAGATCCGCTGACATTTCTAAATTTAAAACTGGTCACTTCAGTCTGTTTTTGACTGGAAAACTAATAAGTTTGACTGAGTTGGTGTTTAAATAATGTAGCTAACCATAGTATCTGATAAGCATGCTAGCTAACTCTGCTCTAGCCCCAATTTCTATGCCTGATGTAATCATTGTTTTTCACATTAAGATTTATTAATGTTTTTGCATTAATTATTAACATTCAGGCCACAGAAATAAGCCACATTTTTATATCAAAAATTAAAGTAAAATGTTGAAACGCCTGGCTTTTTAAAGTCTTCCTCAGACTCTTCTAACCGTTTGGTGCTAAATATTTGGCCCCCAGTAAAAAAGACATTTTACTTTATTCCTTGACCTAAAAAAAGATTGCAACTGCAGCGTTTTTCTGAATAGAAACTGCTGCCAAAACACCAACACACTGTCCTCACAGTAACCTAAATTTGGAAATATCTTAGTAGACATTTAACCTTTAACTGTACCATGTGTAAACGAATTCACAGCCAAACAACAACTCCTTTTCAATTCAAAAGTGGACCTCCGTGACGGCACTGCAGCCGCGGCTGCAAGAGGATTTGTAATGCAAATGTCAAGTTTCCACACTGAACAGCAAATAAGACCTAAAAGAGTTTCATTCCAAAATGCTTTGTCAAGTGTCAGGAGGCAGAAAAGTGAATAAAAGCTACTTTTATTTAATTCTGCTTTTCAGTATAATTTGTCACCACATTGTGATTCTATTCCCAAAAACATAATTATTGACGAGCAAAGGCCTTAAGGTGGTTTATTCAGAGCCGCTGAAATGTGCCGCACTGACACATCTTTGCCAAAATGAAAAAGACAAACTGCATTTTTGTTATGAAACTCTACATTTGTAGTATCACATAAAACACACATTTCGCAGCACATAAATTATTGTCCCGTTGTTGCACCTAAAAAAAATCAGAAAGCATCATCCAGGTGAGACAGACTCGTCTGCAGGTGAAGTACAGACGATACCTGCAGGGCAAAGACAACATAAACACACACACTGTTCTCCTCCAGGGAATCAGGGTGTGTTTGTGTGCGTTCGTGTTCTTATGAATGAAAACTACAACTTTACAACCGACAGCTGTTTGCGTACCCCTGAGCCGCTCTGTGGGCGTCGTCTTGTTCTTACATGCAAACCTGTCATTTGTCTTTGTTTGCAAAGGTGCATCTGAGTGTCTGCGCACACACATTTAGATATTAGCAGAGCTGCCTTTGAACCTGCGTGTGTGTGTGTGTGTGTGGGTCAAAACCTCATTTCTTTCTTTCTTTCAGTCTTTAAACAAAAACATATTTTCTTCAAAAAAGTGAAAAACAGTTTGCATTAAGTTGAGATTCTCCCACCTGGTGTCTTTTCTTTTTACTTGTTTCTAAAAGAACTAACATTTTAAATATGATTAAAAGATCATTACATACATTTGTATTCTTTATTTTGTTAATAATTTCAGACATATCTTAATCTTAATATTCCGCTTATTTGGTTTATTGTTATATTTAAAAAAATTAACAAGCTGCTTAAAAATCCTCACCTAACCAAGTCATTTTTTATCTACAGATGAGTATTAAATCTGAATGAGTTCAGTTTATTTCAAGCTGTTTAAACTCGTCCAAAACAAATCAATTTGTCTCAAGAATATTCTAGAAAAGCGTCTTAAAACCAGAAACATCACCACGCTGAGATCAAGAAAAATGACTCTATCTTGTTAAAGAAAATGAGGTTTTTGGGGCTCAGTTTTGCTCATTTAAATAAGTAAAATAAATACTTTGTCTCCTTGCATGCGTGTGTCTCAGGCCGTGCAGGCTACCTCTTTGGCCCAGGCGGGCTTGTCGTTGCTGCTGGGCGCCTGGTCTTTGTAGTGGTACAGCTGCTTCTTGTCCTGCGGCGGTCGCGGCGGCTCCTGCTGCTGCTGCTGCTGCAGCGACACCAGGTATGCTCGCTCCTGCTGCAGCTGCCTCTGCAGCCGCTCGGCCTGCCGCTGCTCCTCGATCTGCTTCCGCTTGTACTCCTGCACATCAAACAGACGGGAGGAAGGACGACGGGTAAACGAGGGGACGGACTCTCAATAAGCAAAGAGTACATGTCCAAAAGAACACATGGAAATTCGACTGACCTTTGCCATGAAAGTGAAGCACATTTTGGGTGCTGATATAACATTTTGTCTTAATGCAGCCATCTTAAATCCACACAATCATGTCTTTGTTTCAAATACTGCCCGATAAATATTAGTTAGCAAAGTTTTCCAGAATAAATACACAGTTTATGATCCATGTTGCCGTCACCTTGTCCGTGATTTACATTTATCAGGACACCTTGATGTGTATTATTACATAAAAGTTATTACAGTCCTGTTTATAGACAAAGAGTTTTGTTCCCAAAGGCCACACATCTCTTCTGGAAAAGACTCCTCACTGATGATACTCTGGAGATCCGTTTTTCAGCTAATATCCTTTAAATGTGAACAGTTTCATGCGAGAAATTACTAGCATTCACTGGTTACCTCAGAAATGTAATTCATGTGACATTAGACACTAAATCGAAAACCAGACTGATGAAATGCTTTTGGTGTTGGCAGCGTGACCCACTGCACTGATTCAGTGGTGCAGAAACTCTGGCGGCGATATTACTGCCTTTAAATCATAATTAATTGATAAAGCCAAGACAGAAAAATCAATTACTGAGGGAAACATGCAAAAAAAAGATGTGGAGACTGTGGTCTGACAGGAAGTTTCATCATACCGACAGCAGGGAGAAATGACAAGCCATTCGATATTTAATACAAAATGACGGCTGGTGTTCATGTGTATATTTGTAACCCCATGTTATTTTAGAGGAAGTCTTTGTTTATATCAAGTGTTATATGAGAAGTTTTCGACTGATCGGCCTGGAAGCTCAGTTTGAAACTGTCTTTGCATGTTTCTCTCACCGTCTCGTCGGGTCAGAGGTCTGGCATTTATCTGAGCTGTGTGTGAAAGTCCAGAGGGATAAAGCTGCAGCGGTGGAAGAAGTGTTCAGATCCTTTACTTAGCTAAAAGTACTAATACCACACTGTGAAAATACTCCACTACAAGTAAAAGTCCTGCGTTCAAAACTTTAATTAAGTAAAAGTATGTAGCTAAATGTACTTAAAGTATGAAAGTGTTAATATTCCTGCTGCATTCATGTAGATGTTGCATTTTACTGCTGAAGATGTATTTAACTCCTTTACATCCTGTTGGCTAGTTTAATCTACAGCAATGCATCATGGTCTATAAGATCATCATGTGTTTGTAGCGTCTCTGTCCTGTGAGAATCTCGTATATCTCTAAAAAGTTCAAACTGTTCATGAGCTCAGAAAAACAGCCCTGTTTTTTAGCTTTGTGACGATGCATTTTCCAGCTGATCCGAGGAGGAGTTTAAAGAGTTTATTTGGCTTAAGAAGGAGGAGGATTTTCTCAACACATAAAGGAACACTTCATCCTTCAGTGTATCAGAAAAGACAAATGTCAGACAAATGTAGAGCAGTAAAAAGTACAATATTTGCCTCTGAGATGTGGTGGAGCAGAAGTAGAAAGTTGCAATAAATGGAAATACTCAAGTAAAGTACAAGTACCTTGAACTTGTACTTCGTTACAGTAGTTTTGGGACACTGGCTCTGCGGTCTGGTTTGACGTCACTGACGACATCATCGTGAACAATGAAGCTGAATGAAGTGTAATTTCAGGACCGTCTGTTATCGACTGATACGCCCGCCGCTCTGTGTATTTATTGATTTGATGTTCGTTAACTTTATTTCTGGAGAAAAAAAAAGCCACATGAGTTGCTGCGTGATTCTGTCTGGCCTCTGTATTGATCGAGTATTGACTGCCTTCGCCGCATCAGGATTTCTGTGAGTAAATAACAAACGGGCTGACACGGAACCGGCGCCACGTCCCGGTACCCGTGCTGTTTCCATGGTCACCAACCTCTTGAGCTGTTGTCATGGTAACTTTTGTCATTGTTGTCTTAAACACGAGGACTCAGGGAAGTTGTTCTGTCCCATCGAGTAGTCTGTGTTTGTGTGTTTGTGTGTGATGTTACCAGCAGTAAGGCCTGCTCCTGCAGGAGCTGCTGCTGCAGGATCTCCAGCTGCCTCTGCTCCTCCTCCAGCTGTCTACGGATGTACTCCTAACCAATCAGCACCCGGGCCGGCATGAGACGCAGCCAATCAGAGAGCACCAAGGCGTGCGAGAAGCAAATCGGAGCCCAGGCAACCAGTGATGTCAGCAGAGCAGGAAATAGGAGAAAAGAGAATGAAAGAGGAGGACAGAGAAAAGTAGATTTATTGAAGAGGTGTGAAGGTAGAGATTTAGTAGTTTAGAAATAGATGAGGAGAGATTAACAGAGAGAAGCAGCAGGGGGCCGTAATTAGTAGAACAGAAGGGCATGCTTATTACTGGAGGAATGATGTTACAGATCAGCGTGAAATCAGCTGTGCAAGATGTAGAAATGTATGTCTGACAGGTAGAGCGTGAAGGGAGCGTTGCACTGCAGGACAAGTTAACTATTAGTCATGCAGTCATTTGCAAAGCCTCCTGCCTCCTCTGTTACACTGTGATACTGGATGTGTGCTGAGATCCTGCACATATTTCTCCATTTCTCTCTCCGCAATTATAAGAACTTTGCATCCAACTGCACCACAAACTTTAACATGATCCATCAGGTTCCAGTTACTTTAAAACTGAAATCATATTGTAACAAATGTTTGCTTGGTCAGCTGGACATATTATTAATAATCTAGTGGATCTTGACAATTTAGAAAAGGTCTTAAAGGTGCCACATGCAGCATTTTAACCCACTGAGATCACTGTTTTCACTGGACCAGATGAGGTGCTTTTGTCATGTTTTTATGGATGAATTGTGGCTCATAACACAGACCAAAAACCGATCAATCAATACCACATGAAGGTCTGTAGACTGAGCAAAAACAGAGAGATTATCTGTGGCTAGGAGAGCAAAGACTGATAAATGGTCATTTTAGGTGTGGGCAGGCCCTAACCAGGATTATGGGAAATGTAGTCTGGATTTGGAGAAACACCAGCTAGTCTAAGATTTCTATATTGAATTAATTAGTAGCTTAAATATGTAACACCTGTAAGTCAGATGTGTATTTCTTCTAACCCTCGGATAGTTTAATCTCTTCAGACCTCAAATTAAACAATATGAGAAGCAAAAATCTGTCTTTGCTCAAAGCACTCACAGCTTTTTAGGGGCCTGAAGAGATCAAATGATCCAGTAATTTATAAGAAAAAAAGCTTAGTTAGCAGAATTATGTTTTATTATGTATCTTCCACCTGAGGTGAATATGTTTGATGGTCACACTAAACTGAAATTCTGTATCATACAAGGAGAGAATGAAGAAATAACTCATATGAACGTGGGTGGAGCGAGCTGAGCGGTGAGTTTTCACGAGTTGAGAAGCCACGCCTCTCTGGATGACACCTGTGACGTAGCGTCTGCTGCTCAGGTGTGTTCCTACCTGTTCTCTCTCTGCGTGCCTCCTCTCCTCCTCTCGGCGGAGCTGCTCCATCTCTTCGTACCTCCTCCTCTGTTCTCGCTCCTGCTGCTTCCTCATCTCTCGCTCCCGACGCTGTTGCTGCAGGTGGAGAAGATTTTGCACAACAACGCTTCAGCTCTGAGTGTGTTTGTGCATATCAGGTGTGTTTCCCTGGCATTTGGATAAGCTGAGGTGCTAACATCACAGGTTTGGTGGGTTTTGCATGGAAGACACGTCGTTTTATAATCAAAGCTGAGATGTTTTTCAAAGGTGAAAACAGCCACAGGCTAAAACAGGCAGACAGGCATTCTCATTTATGTGATTTAGATCAGTTTGTTATGTCCTCTTTATCAGGTGTCTCTTATCTTTCTAAATATTTTAAAATTGATTTTTATGCACCTGTTCAGCGCTGATATTCTTGCTACGTTTGCGTTCATACATGGCGCTCACGGGTGGGCACCCTCAGAACTTAACACTACATGCACACAACGTGCGATTAAGCCCAAGTACAGCGGGGGCAGCATGTCTACTCTAAATAAGCCACTGCGACAACAGTGGTGGAAAGTTTTGGAGAGAAACTAAAGAGGTTTTTGCCGCTGCTGCTTTTTTTGTGTAAGGAACTGGACGTTTGTTTTGGCGCTCAGACATATTCTGGTGCTGCTAGTGGATAAAGTTTTTAATCCTCCAAATACACACAAAATACTTAGGCATGTATATGAGCAACGTCGCTCTCACTGTACACGGGTTGTCTGCACATACTTGCTGGTGAAAAGCAAGTATATCATGAGCCTTAGCATGCCAATCAATAAACTCATTACATTCAGTTTTCAGCAGTTTTGTCACCTCTGTGTAACATACAAGTCGCTGTTCAATTAACATTCATGCTGCTTTCATATTGCAGACAGCAGTCACCAACCCCTGAACCACGGGACTGGAAGACTTTTATTGTGAAGCATCTACAGGAAGTGCAGTCTTTTTCACAGAGGCCAGCAACAGTTATTACTTTGCCAAAAGAATAGCGTGTACTTCAAGATTTTCTTGTCAAGTGATCAATTTTAAACATTGCTAGAAAAATCAGCCACGATGAGCTGATATATATTATATATATATCTATATATATTATATAGATATATATATATATAAATATATAGAGAGAGAGAGGTGCAGGCGACAGGCTCTTACTGCAGCAACACTGGCACGGTGCAGGTATGCAAACCAGATGGAAATTATCGCGGTCTATAGTTTCCCTTTGCTGAAACACCTTTTTAAATTCCCTGCTGACCTCTTTTAAGTTCACCTGAGTATGTTGACTGAATGAGTAACACAGTCATGTATTTTAAACTGTCTGTATGCAGGTAGCTTAGTCGCCCCGTGTAATACAACATAGTGTGCGTGTCTCATATTCTGTAGCAGATGGACAAATGAAAGACTAAAATCTACCTCCTCCAGCCGTCGCCGCTGTTCTTTCTGCTCCTCGATGCGTTTCTGTCTCTCAGCCAGTAGTTGGCGCTTGTGTTCCTCGTTCTGCTGCTGCTCCAGCTGCTGACGCCGGATCAGCTCCGACCGCTCCTTATTGGCCAACTGGAGGCGCAGGAAGTCCCGCCTCAGGGTGGATTCCCCGGGAATGTTGATGATGGAACTAGAGGAGAACCAATCACGACAAGTTGATAAGTAGACAGTTCTTTATTTAATTCATTAATAATGTAATGGAGGTTATCAATAACATCAATCTTTAATCAGTTCCTTTAAATCATACATGATAAACATATGCATCAATTAAATCCAAATGCAAAGTTTAATTAAAAAGTAGTGTGAAGGCAGTACTAGTAGAGCTACTAGTAACCTAGTAGTAGTAGTAGTAGTAACCAATAGAAATACTAGCAATAGTGGTAGCGGTTGAAGTAGTGGTAGTAGTACGAGTAGTATCAGTGACAGTAGTGGTAGTAAGAGTACAGTAACAGCAGTAAATGTAGTAATAACAGTAGTAGTAGTATTAGTGTCAGTACCAGTTGTAGCAGCAGTAGTAGTAGTAGTAGCAGTAGTATCATAAGTTGTAACAGTAGTAACAGCAGTAGTAGCAGTAGTACTGGCAGTACTATGAGTAGTAGTACTCATACCTGGGCTCTCCAACGTCCCGCTCTTCATCCTCCTCCTCACTCCCACTGTACTCGTACTCTGTCTCATCTGGAGGAAACACACAGACTCCAGGTTAGCATAGTAGCATTCACACAGTTTGAACCAGCTTGAGATTGGTGAGTCTTGGTGAGTCAGTGGGGGGTGCAGCCTCACCCCTCTCCCCCCTCCTCTTCTTGGTGCGGTCGATGTGGTCCTTCAGCTGGATGCGGACCTGCCGCTCGTTGGGAAGGTCCCTGATGAACGGGTGTTTGAGGAGCTGCTCGGTGCTCGGCCGCTGACTGTGGCTCTTCACCAGACAGCTGTCTATAAACGACTGGAACTTCTTCGACCTGCACACACACGCAGTTAAATACACGACTGATATGATACCTAAACGCTGTGTTTCACTGCCCTCTGTGTGTGTGTGTTGCACCTGTAACCACAACCAGCAGTGATGTCACGGTGCACTGACACACCCTGGAGTACACGTCCACATCACTGCAGCGAGGCGAGGAGAAAACAAAACTCCCATCTGTTGTTAAGTAGCTCTTTAAAAGGATTTCTAACACGTTAACTATTATTTTTAAATTAAAATCACAAAAATCAGAAATCCAATTGCATCATTATTTATGATAAAAGTGATGTTAGCAAAGATATTTTAAAAAATGGGCAGCATACATGTAAGGTTTATTTATGTCTATTGGAGACAAATATCTAATTTTAAAGGAAGATGGAAGAACAAAGAATATTTATAACAACATAATGAACAAAAGTAGAATTCTTTGTGTCTTCGAGATGCACAACTTAAAAGAAACTTTAAAAATCCAGTTAAATGTAGACATGCCAGAAAAATCCGTTTTTCCATGTTACACCAGGTTTAAACTGCATCTTTACATAGAACGAGTGCAGAGGTTGAGTTTGAAACGAGATTAGTGCTGAACACGACGCTGCCGAGGAGGCATAATGTGATGCTGACACTGGATAATAAGCACAGAGCAGGTGCAGAGGAAATATCTGTCTGTGTGTGCGGCGGCTTGATTATATGTGTGTGTGTTTTTAAGCACAAAGTGACTCACCACTTCTTAGACTTGAGTCTGGGGGCGGGATTTCTGGGGATGAGGAAGAGCGCTCTCATTGGATGCATGTCACACAGAGCTGAGGAGGAGAGAAAGCAAAGGAGAGGAGAGGAGACAAGAAAAGAAGAAAGGAAAGGGAAGGAAACAACAGGGCAAAAGATGAGAAGAGAGGAGACAAGGAGGAAAAGAAAAGAGAAGAAATGAAGGGAAGCAAAAGAAACCAGAAAAGACGAGACAAGAAGAAAACACAGATGATAAAAGAGGAAATTAAAGAAAACCAAAGGAGAGGAGGAATCAGGAACAAGAAGAGAAAAGGAAGGAGGTAAAGGAGACAACAGATATGGATTCAGACTTTTATCTCCAAGACAAACTCCACTCTGTGTCCACTCATAATAGTTAAGCTTCACACTTACGTGGAGCTCCCTCTGCCATCTCTATGGCTGTGATGCCGAGCGACCACAGATCACTCTGCAGACACAGAGAGAGAAAGCTGAAAACTTTCGCATCCTAAAAACCTGTTACCGACTTAACACATCATGCTTTTGCTCCACTGGTCAGTGTACTTGTGATAAAAGTGATAAAAATACAGACACAAAAATTACCCATCTGCCACCGCTACTGCAGATCTCCGGCTTCACGCTAACATGTTATCTATCGGTCTGTTTTTCACACACTTTATCTGCATATTTTAGATAACAAACTGCTGTTTGAAGTTGATGTTAATATTGTTAGATGAGCCGAGGGTTTCTCGACACGTGAAGCCCCAGAGGGTCGGAGTTAATGGCGTCTTAACGGAGCAGCGCTCGTGCTCCGCAGGCTCGCCACAGGGATTCGTCCTGCCCCCATTACTGCACATCCTTCATACAGTAATGGCTGCAGATTCAGTGTTTCCACTCGTCGTTTCTGTGCAGTCGTGTGGCGATGATGAAGATTAAAACCCCCAAAAACAACACATATGATCCCTGAACTTGCGCAGAGATTTTTAAAAGGTCAGTTGGTGTTACTCGTTCACAGCTACACGCATTTTTTTTTGGCTCTGATCGATCGATCGATCGATCGAGGGAATCTAAGAAAAACCGGCAAAAAATGTATTTTGTCCCAGATGCTTATTGTTTTCACTGTTGACAGAAACTCTCTGACACTATTTTCCTTTTTTAATTTTCTTTTCATGGAGCGTAAAATGACAAATGACTGTGTATTGTTGTCCAGTGATGAACTGAGGCCGGTTGTAACAGAGAATGTGACTAAAGCAGGATAGAAATATCTGAAGGCAACACTAAAACCTTTATCAATATGCAGCTTTTAGCCTCTTTTAGCTCATTGTTTTGATTGTCTGGCTGCACGAAAGTAGGTTAACTTTTCATAAATGGTTAATTATTATGTGGTGGGGGTTTTTTTTGCATTACAGAGGAATGCGAGGAACGAGGGAAGGTTAGACAAACAAAACAAATCAATAAAAACAATTAAACGTAGCTTTAACACTTTTAAATCTAGGAAGGACGTATTCAGAGCTTTTACTTAAGTAAAAGTAGCATTACTACGGTGTAAAAATACTCTGATGCAAGTAAAAGTCCTGCATTAATGTGTTCATCACTTTGATGTTGCAGCTGGTAACGGTGGAGCTCATTTATATACTGCTGGGTAGCTTAACCTATAATAATATATCATCATTTATTAGCTTATTATTTATATTTTGTATTAATAATCTGAATCTACAAAGTAACTATTAACTAAATCTGTCAAACAAATGTAGTGGAGCAAAAAGGCCTCCAAAATGTAGCAGAGTAGAAGTAAAAAGTATCATAAAAGTACAAGACAACAAACGAACCGAGTGGCAGTAAGATGCAGTAACCAGCGTGTAGTACACGCGGTTACCGCATCTTGTGTAGTACACGCGGTTACCGCATCTTGTGTAGTACACGCGGTTACTGCGTGACGACGTAACGCACACACATCAGGTTTACCTTGAAGTCATATGTGGCGTCGGGGTTCTCGTCACAGGCGATGACCTCCGGGGCCATCCAGTATGGCGTCCCGATAAACGTGTTCCTCCGTCCCACCGTGCGATCCAGCTGAGCGCTCACACCAAAGTCCACTGCAAACACACACACACACACACACACACACGCACAGAAAGAATTAAAGGCTTGAATTGTATCAAGTTACACGTCGTTCATTTGTAAAAATATGGCGTTTATGAACGCCAAGCAGTGTTTTTAGCTGAGTACAGGTTGCTCAGCACCAGCAGACAGTGTGTGTGTGTGTGTGTGTGTGTGTGTGTGTGTGTGTGTGTGTGTGTGTGTGCCCTCTCACCTAGTTTAACCTCTGCGTTCTCCGTCAGCAACACATTCTGGCCCTTTATATCTCTGTGGATGACCTTGTGCTGGTGGAGGTGGGTCAGACCCTGCAGACAGAGAAACCGATGCTTACTACTTCCTGTTACACATGACTCAGCGTGACAGACAACATGGTTTCCGTTCACCAGCAGAACATCCTGCTTATTATTTAGATTTGTTCTACTGTTTGAGGCCAAAGCAACTCAAAACATTCAAGTCTTGAATCCCAGTGAATCTAAGCACAGAAGAGGATTAAAATATTGTCTATAACTGATTGTCTATAAACATTTTATCCCATCAATTGTTTCTGACAACAGGCAACACTAGATATTACTGATTATCCCTCAAAATAGAGTTATTATTCATTAAGTAGAGATGTAGTTAGTTTAATATGATGGACTGTGGATCATTAGGGCTTTCTTCTAAGATCCAACGTATGATAAAAATCAATGCAATGGCTCCTCAATATCCTTTAAAGAGCACATACAGTATGTCCTCATTTTGAGCTTTTTATTAAAACTACAGGAGAAATTAATTGTATTGAGAGCAACTCGGGTCACTGCAGCAGAAAATAAAAGAAAAAAGTCACCCTGAGGATCTCTCTGCAGACGTAGGCGATCCACTCCTCCTTCAGAGAGTTCCCTTTGGTGTTTTTGATCAGATCTGTCACCGATCCGGCGCCGCAGAACTCCATCACCAGCTACACACGCACACACCCACACAAGCAATGTTATTGTACAGATTATCACCATCTCTGATCTAATCTATTGATCTAATCTGTCTCGAATGAACCTCCATTGGAACATTTTGTCTTCTGTTTGGTTGCTTAATAAGCGGGGCCAGAGTCTGTGTACCGTGTTCAGCCATTATCTGTTTTAAAATGAAAAAAACAGCTAATGAAATAACTTTGTTCACTTATTTTAATTTAAAAAGTACAAAATATACTGCAGTTAAATTTTATTTTACTTAACATGAACTATTTTCAGGATGCAGGAAATTCTTTAGTACCAATTTAAAGAGTAACTCGACACCAAATCCAGGGTTCGTAGAGCTTTTTAAGAGTACAGTTCAAGCACTTTCAAGGTACCTTGAAACCAAAAATGTCCAGACTCTCGCAGCCTTTACCATCACATCTAAATTCCTTTACACCCACAGCAATCAATGTATACTGTCACTGTGTTTACTTTACCAGCTGTTCATATTAACTTTGATTGGATGTATTGATCAGGATTATTTAAAGCTTCTTTATTTCCAGAGTAATGGATCAACAGAGGACTCATCTAGCTCTGAATGAAGAAAATAACTTTCCTTTATCATGTTGAAAATCAGGCATTTTTCAAGGAGTATATTCAAATTCAAGCATATTCCTAACCCTGAAAACATAACATATTCTGCTATGAACTGGTTCTGGTTCTTAGTGTTTGTTGCAACGGCAGTTTCCTGCCTTTCCCCCAAAAAATCTACCAAAAACCAACCAAAAGAATCAACATTACGTTAACCCCAAACATGCTAACACCCCTTATTAAGTAATATAAAAGCAGAAATCAACTCTCTGCTGTTAGTTCTGCTTCATTCTTCCTGGCTGCCAGAGATGGTAGAAGTTCTGGTATTACAAAATTAATTTAGGCAGAAATTGAGACATCAAAAGCTTGCAACCAACAGTTGTTGCATCCAAGTTGTGAAACCGAGTGAAACACCAGGGATTTCTTGTGTACGCACCCACAGCTGGTCATCCATTCCCGGAGGGTTTTTCTTGACGAAGGCTCCGTAATAGGTTGCGATGTTCCTGTGGTGGCTGTACTTCTTTAACATGTTGATCTCTGCTTTAATCTCCTCCTCCTCATCCTAAAACACACACACACACAACACACAACACAACACAAAGCTAATATGAAAATCCGAATGTAAAATAAATTACTGGAGGGAAATCAGATAAAGAAGAAACCCCTCCAGTGCCCTCAAGCCAGGCACCGTACGCTCAATCCCAAGGTGTGTGTGTGTGCAGATTTAAGAAGGCTCTGTGTGTGTGTGTGTGTGTGTGTGTGTGTGTGTGTGTGCGCGCGCGTGTGTCACTTACTCCTGTGACGTCCATGACCTTGATGGCAGCAAGCTGGCCTGTTTTGACATGGCGACCCTGAAAGACAGAGAAAAGGGACAAAATTATAAATATGCTGACAACAATTCCATCACTTAGTGTGTGTGTGTGTGTGTGTGTGTTACCATTTAAAAAGGCTGCCAGGTGACTTTAATCGTTGTTTGTCAATTAACAAAATCACCTTTCATAAAATGAAATGTATCTATTGATTTCCTGAGACACTAAATGAAGAAGTGTTGATTTCCCCTCAGAGAATCATTCCAGTGTTGTGAAATAAAAGCTTTATTTTACGGTATTTAATTACTGGTAGATGATGTGATCTGTACGTGTTTACGTCCCTGATCAATCAGGTGTGTGCAATGCCAATAATTGCTTTGGGTTTTTGGAGGAGAGCTACAGTTTAGTTTTATCAGTTCTTGTTTAAGGTGTTTTCATGTTATGCCACACAGAATGTTCTGCACCAGGATAGACACCCCCTCACCTCTCTGCCACTACAGGAATTTGATTGGTCTAAAACCACATCACCTGACATGGCTAAACATCCACATTTGTATTAATATCCCATTGTTGATATGTGATTATTTAAATATAAATTGTTGTATCCCGATGAAGGAAACTGGCTCTGGATGAGTGGAAAAGAAAATTATAGATGGATGTGGTTGTTGTTGATGGTCACATGGTTCCAGTTAATGAGGTAATTAGATAATTGTTTCCCATCTGTGCTGATTTACTGCCAAATCACAGTTTCTGTGTTCAGAAAATCCCAGGACACACACTAGCGTAAGGTGAGTCAGTGTGAAGCCCGTGTGAAAAGTATTTCTGCAGTGAAAGGACATTATTTTGCCACGCTCCAAATTTAGATCTCTGGGTTTCTCGTTTAGTCCACAGTCCTGCTTTTATTTCCACGAGCAACTCGCTGTGGAGACAGAAAGAACATCAGGGATGACACTTTATTTCCTAAAATGTTTATCATAGTAAAATATTAAGGTTTTGTTTAAGATGATCTCAAAAAGTTACAGTAACTAACTTTAAGGAAGTTTGGTATCATTTAAGGAACGATTAAAGTACATTTAAGGTTGTGGTTTGTAATTATTTTATGACTTCCGTATCTCATAATTATGACTTTCTAGTTTCTTGTAATTCTGAAATAGTTTTCTCGTAATTATAAGATATTTTCTCAAGAGCATCAACGCAGCTTTAGCCAACAGGGAGGCGGACTGTCCTGTAACCAAATATTTACGGCTTGCATTTTGACATTACAGGAGGAGCAGGGGTCGAACCGATCATTGGGTAACCTGCTTTACTTCTGAGCTAAAGCTTGAAGCCGGTGTCCCGTAACCAGCCCCCATCATAGCAGATGTCCTCCTGAACAAGTCCCAGACTAGAGCAGTTCTTCCCAACCTTGTTGCCTTGAGACCCCTCGACATAATGTCTACTTGCAGCTCCTGTGTCTCACCGGAGGAACTTTTTCAGAGTTCTAAGAACAGTTTTTATTGTGTTTGCACTGCAGGAAGAGGAAAGGAGTAACAGTAACGGTAGCTTTAAAAAACAGACCAAAACAAGGACAAAGGGGCCGACAGTGAAGTCCAGGCTTTACTGAGCGTATATGCAACGGGGGAAATACAACGCCATTTTGACTCGTCAAAGCAAAATATTAAAATCTTGTGAGTGACGTTGCTATACCGACCGCCGGCCGGCTTACATCACATGAAGCGATTTAGTTCCACCAAAGAGTGGAGAGGTCAGTCCATCCAGAAATTAACATTAAAAACCACAGATTTTTTTCTTCTTTCCTAACTTGCAACCTCTCCGATTTATCCCGTGTCCCCTTGGAAGGGCCCCGACCCCTAGGTTGGGAACCACAGCACTGCTGGAGGATGAAACTGTAAAACCCAACACCGAATCTCCAAACTCTGAAGTCGGTATCACAGCTGTTAAAGCGAGAAAGTGGAAATTTATCCACCTCACCACCACCAGCCCACAACCCCATCACACACACACACACACACACACACACACACCGCCATCTCCTCATGGTAACCTAGCAACAGCACTGGCAGGTTGTTTAGTGAGGGCAACGAATGGGGAGGAGGG
>LKNJ01000531.1:0-10781 GCA_002120245.1 Maccullochella peelii
TACATGTGGTTCATTAAAAATGTGTAGTAAAACCTGACTTACCAAGGAAAGAGAAGTGCAAAGGTAGTTTACTGAGAGAATTGTTGCTAGGGTACGGTGGGGGGGTTGTGGTTTCTTCTGTGGTTGTGGTTTCTGTTGTGGTTGTGGTTTCTGTTGTGGTTGTAGTTGGATCTATGGTTGTGATTTTTACTGTGGGACACGTTGATGGCTTAGATGAAGAAATCATTGAAGTTAGTTGATCAAGGCTGATAGGAGAAAAGCAGTCTAAATGTATCAGGTTTTACAGTTGTTACTAAGGTTCCTGTGTTTGCAGATGAGTCAGTACCGGCTGAGGGCAGGAGGTGCTGTATTTTGTCTTTAATAGTTAGAATTTTATCATTGAAGAAGCTCAAGAAGTCGTTACTACTGAGATCTATAGGAATACAATAATGCTCCAGTGATATAATGATACAACTTATACTTTTGTACTTTAGGTGAAATTTGGACTGCAGGAGTTTTACTTGTAATTGAGTATTTCTATAGTGTGGTATTTGTAGATTTGGATACGTACTGTATGTAAATGTCCAAATCAATAAATACTTGATTGATTTAAAGACCCTTTAAAGGCCTTTCCTCTGTAGCACCATCACTCACAGCAGGGAGCTTATTAAGTTTATACGTGTTCAGGCCTTTTAACGACGCGAGTGAGAGTATATTTTTATATGACAATATAAAATATAATCATATTTTGGGTCGTAAAGGACATTGCAGCTGTTTGTATTTTGCCAGCACTCTCACTCTGATCACACATGTTTACTCTGTTAGAGCGACATCAAATTATTCAAAATTTCTTTTTTTTGGTTTTGAAGTTTGAGTTTAAATCACAGTCAGTTCACATCTTTCCTCAATTAAATTGTTATTATATAAATTTGTAATGCTTGGGGCTTTTTTCTCTTTACTTTACTTCTTGTGTCTGTTTCTCTCTGTCAAAAAACAAAATGAACAATCCACCGGACTGAAATTGTAGATGTTTCACTGCCTGAGGCTTTTTTTTTTTCACTTCTGTTGAGTGGCGATGGACTCCCAAACAATTTCAGCTCTTACTGGAATTGCACCGCTAACTTTGTACCCTCACGTCCTCGCTAACGCTACCTGATGTCACCTCACGTCCAAATAAATACCACCCAGACGAAATCCTGTGTAAATGCCCAAAACATGATAAATGAACAGCTTCTACATCCTCGAGGCTGAAGCATCCTGGCTCACGTCCAGCATCATATATCATCATATATCCGGCCCAATATTTGATCATCCTGTATTTACTTACAGCATTTTGGAAGGATTGTATTCCCTCTGCTGATGAAGATAAAAATGATCCTGATCTAAAGTCAACATGCTGGTGCATTGTGAGAATATGCTGGAGATGAAACTGAGTGAGAGGGCGATGTTTTTCTGCTGTTTAGAGATAATTAAAGTCATTAATGGCATTTCACGATTTCACGATAAAAGGCCCCCCACCTACTATATAGGAGCAAGACACCCAGACTGAAAGAGACGCTGTTAGTAGTCATTTGTCATAATTTTGAGCCACTTTTTGGTCGTTTTGGGAGTCTTCGTGGTTGTTTCGTGTCTTTTTGTGGTTATTTTACATCTCTGTCATCATTTGGCATCTCTTTATGGTCATTTTGTGTACATTCTTGGTCATTTTGGGTGTCTTTTTAATAATTTTGCATCTCTTTTGGTCATTTTGCAACTCTTTTTAGTCATTTTGTACATCTTTTTGGTCATTTTGCATACATTTTTAGTAATTTTGGGTGTCTTTTGTAGTAATTTAGTGTCTTTTTGTGGTTATTTTACATCTCTGTTGTCATACGACATCTCTTTTGGTCATTTTGCATCTCTTTTGGTCATTTTGCATCTCTTTTTGGTCATTTTGCGTACATTTTTGGTCATTATGGATGTCTTTTGTAGTAATTTCGTGTCTTTTTGTGGAAGCTAATGGGGATCCAAATAAAGAATAATAAAGAAAGAATAAAGTGACACTAGTCCTTTAAACCCGTCTGACTTGAAAGCTCGGGGCCTTGACACCTTTAGTCCAATCATTAGAAAAACCTTCCATCTGTGATAAATGAACAATGATTCAGGGTGTGTTTTTGTGTGACGTGGCTGCACTGAAATACCAAAATTGAGTGAACTGCAGCTGCTCTCTCAAACCTACTTCCCTTATTCTCCACTAGGGGGCGACACATCCTCGCTGCTGCAGCTGTTTATTCACTGTACTGGTGTCTGAAAGCCAGTTTGACTGATATTTTACCCGAGGCCACCAAAGACGGGTTTTTCCAGAATCTTTAACACTTTTCTCTTTCTTTCTTTCTTTTGTTTAGAATTTATTCAATGTAAAATTTGACCTTTTTCTTTTTTGACAACATGTTTATTAGTTTCCACTTTTACAAGTAGAATAGGGATACATTATGAGTTAACTGAACTTTATTTATGTAGCACCTTTCATGCAAACATGCAGCCCAAAGTGCTTCACAGAGCAATAAGGATAAAACAGGACAAATGCAAAAAATAGAACAAGAAATAATAAAATAATAAAATGGGCAACAATATTTAATACTATATAATATCTATTTTATTTAATAATACATTTGCAAGACTAAAAATCACAACAATAAAACAATAAAATGTTAAAAAATACTCTGAACACTTGACGCAAAATCCTTTGCAACAGAATTTCGTCCACGAGAGAATTAAAATACACACTCAAATCCTAAAATATGCAAAGAAAGAACTTTTTTACATGTTTTACAGGTCTGTAACTACAGATCTAATGCATGGATCCACCGGTAGCCATAGTGGCTCCTAGCCTGGGGGGTCGGGACTCCTCCAAAAGGTCACAAGCTAAATCTGACGGGTGGTGAGATGATTAACGGGACAGTCTGCTAAACATAATACAATTCTTTTTTCTTTTTTCTTTAATCTGGAAAGTCTTTTCTCTTTGAGCCTCAAAGAAAATCATTTAAGTGAAACTCTAAGACAGGGAAATCAGTCTTTGGCGGATCTGCTTACGGCTCACTGAGCTGTGCAAAGTGTGGCAGAGGGTCACAGGTGAACACACAGGTGCTTCACTTTAAGGGTTACGAGATGGAAAGAGTTCCTGCACTGCTCTCAGCAAAACTGTCCTGGTTAAATAAAGATTACAAATAAATCTTTCACCTGAACATGTCACCTGGATAATGAAGAACTGGCTTTATCTGTGGGATGGAAGCAAAATCAAAATACTCGTTCATTCCTCGAATCAGCTACCATATTTAGTGTCAGTTGAATAGTTTACTCATTAAAAGAAGGTTGTGTGGTTTTAAGACTAAAACCACCGCTGGGCCTCCTCCTTTAGAGCAAGAGAAAGTCACCTGAAGTCCTCCGTCCTGAACTGGATCCCCGACATTCCTCAGAGGCTGCAGCTGTGATTGACACAGTGTGATTGATTGTCGCCCTGCGGCGTGTGACGTGTCCCGTCAGCAGTTTGACTCTGAGAGGAAGTGCAGGATTATCTGAACATGTCAGAGTTGGTGGTGTTGTTTTACTTAAGGGCAGGTGTTGCAGAGTTGTGGACTCGACTTTGACAAAATCAGAGAAGACTTGCAACTCGATTAAGGATTAAAACGTATATTTAACGTTATTTAAATACAACGAGACACAGTTCATTCTCGGCCCCTCGGCTTTGGAACGAGCTGCCTCAGGAGATAAGGTCTTTTTGTATTGCTTTTACTGTTTTTATTTGTATTTATTGATCATTCATTTTTATCTTGCTTTTGTTTTGCTTTATCGTTTGGCTTTCTGTTGTTATATTACTTTCTGAGTGTCCTGTTTTTGCTCTGTTTTTAAAGGGGCTATATAAATAAAGTTATTATTATTATTATTCTGTTGTGGTGCTGGTTAATAATGTAATGTCAGCACTGCTTTTTTATATGATTTAGTTCAGTTGCACTTACAAATACACATTTTTAAAAAGCATTCATGATTTGTTTAAATTTAATATATTATTACTCTGTTGTTAAAATGGCGTTACATTTGGGGAAGAGCACATTATGACCCGTTTAGGACTCGAGACAAAGTTTCGGACTCGGGACTTGGTCCCACCTCTGCCATGTTGTGTGTGTGCTTAGTCCTGTATTTAAATATCAGTGTCCAGTATTGTGTTATCTGTCTTTAAACTTTACAGGGTATGAATATGGATTACTGTATGTGGAATATATATATTCTTTTGTATTAGCTGTATATTGGTCAATAACAGAGGTAGCAGTAGTAGCAGGAGTGAAAGCAACAGTACCAATAGCACTAATAAGTACTTATATGAGTATATAAATATATAAGTATTATTAACTAGTAGTATTTATTTTATAATAGAAGTGGCTTGTAGCGATAGTTCTCATGATAATATTAGCAGCATCAGTAATAATAATTGTTTCCTGTATACAGCTGTGGCCGTTCCATCCCGTGCGTCTATGTTTAAATAATACAACAAAGTTAGAAAATAAAAAAACACAGTTTTCGTACTCAGATTGTAAAAATATATTATAAATTGTGCCTGATCAAAAAGTCCATCTTGCCTTCTTTTTCAACACTTTTTGTCTTGTCCCGTAAACTGTGTCTGGTCTCTTGTTTTATTTTGAAGTCTGGTCTGTCTTTTTTCTAGTGTTTTCCTGTCCTCGTGTCTCCCCCTTGTCCTGATTGCCTGTTCTTGGCGAAGTGTCTTCACCTGCTTCCTTTTGCTCACCTGCCCCTGGTTACCTCGTTAGTCTCGTCCTTATTTATACTGGTCCTTTCCCTTTGTTCCCCGGTGGTTCATTGTAACTGTGTTCTGTGCTCTTTGTGTGTTGTTGACTTGTTCCTGTATTGGATTTATTTCTTGTGTGTCTACATTTTCTTGATTCTTGGATTTACTTGCTTGTTGCTTGCCTAAACCTTCAAGTAAGGGTAAATAAATCATTGATACTGTTTGAGCCTCCTCAGCTGTCTGCAGTCCTTCTCCTGCTACTCCCAGTCATGCCCCCTTGACACTTTTGAAACAAAGTTAGCTTAAGTCTTTTTATTAGGTTAAATTATTTATTCTTCTGCATGTTTACATTCCTCAAATTTCTACTATCTGTTTTGTTTTGTTTATTTAAAATAAAATGTCACGGCGTGTGTTTGGAGAACATCAGCGTGCGTGCTGACCATTCTTCTAAAACGTGTACACAATAGGCGTCTCAGAAGGATGCCGGAAAACAGATTCCTCAGTGAACTGTGCATTGTGGTGGCTACGTGCCACTAATTCTTCAAATCCCCCCCGAACAGGTTTGGATGAACAGGGTGAGCACTGTGTTGGCTGAAAGTTCAGCACAGTGTAATGTTTTCAGTCATATTGAAGCAGACAAAATGTATTTATGTAGAGGTGGAAAAATCCCTTTCAGCAACAGTTCAAGAAACAGAAAGTGCAAAGTGTGACATCTGTAAGCAAGGTTGTAGTTTGATCAGTGGTAGAAGGAGTATAGCATTATACAAAAAAGTAAAACTCCTGCAATCTTTATTTTACTAAGTAAAAATCCATAAGAATGAGCAGCAAAATGTACCCAAAGTATATGTTGGGGGCAGAATGGCCCCTGTAAGAGTGCAATATTATATTATTGGATTATTATTACAGATGCACTTAAAACATTCCTGTGTTTTTTATTTAATAGATAAATAGACCTGCCAATTACAACACAACAGAGTGGCGCCAAGCAAAGGTAAAAAGAAGCTTCTATACTTTATTCTTTAAGTGTTAAAAAAAGAAATCGTACCTCCAAAAGTCGCCACATACAAAAGAAAACAATGCACATTCAGATTGTTTTCACATACCTGAGGTCCCGCCTCTCACCAGGCAGGTAGCCAATCATAGTTTAGGATAATGGGGTGGCCAATCAGATTTCAGATCCCAGGCCACGCCCCCAGACACGCCCGTAATGTAATGTAGTGTAATGTTACAAGAAAACAAATTTTATAAGATTATCTTGTTTTGTTTTCACTCTAAATAGTAATAAAGTAGCAGAAAATTTACAAAAGTAAAGTGACTAAAAACTCACCTCTTTAGTCTGTTTTATAATTGTATGGTTTTATTACTTATGCTTATGCTTATCATCATTATAATTTATTTTATTCTATTTCTGTTTTATCAACATTTTATTGCTGATTATTTATTTCATTATATTTGATTGTGTTAACATTTTACTATTTTATTATTATATATTTATTTTAGTATTGTATGATTTTATTTTTTAGGCTATTTTTATTACTTGTATTATTCTTTTAATGCTTTTTTTGGTTGTTTTGGTTGCATTAAGTCCTTTTTTAACATCCTTTGTTTTGTCAATCGCTTGTAAAGCACTTTGAATTGCATTTGATTTGTTTGAAAGATGCTATATAAATAAACTGTGATTGATTTATTGATTGATTGATATAAAGATCTCCTCCAGACATGTTTTAAAAGATATAAAAACACTCTGATTGGAGTAATAATTTATGTTCGGTATGGGTTTTCCACAAAAATAGTTAAAAATCTTTTTAAATGACATCCTTCTCCCTCATTACTGTAAAAAATCCAGAATCTGTGGATATGCAAATATTTTATGTTTCAAAAGTGAAAAACAAGGATACTTAAGTTTACTAAATGTTAAGAGTGTTAAAATTGAACAACTATTTTTGTACTTATTATACTTTAGTTGTACAAAAGCTTGACTTTAAGTGTGTTCAGTGTACTTGACCGTATTAAAATGGGACTATTTTTATGTATACTTGGGTACACTACAAGCATGCTACTGCATATGTGTTTTTGTATAATCCATTTTCAGTTTTTGTGCACTGGAAGCTTCAAGTTTCCACATCACACTTGTGTAAGTTGCATGCTGGACCATAAAAGGCAGAAAAACACGTGTTAAACTCAGATTTAAGGTGAGCTCAGAGAAACTTTCCTCCTTCGGCAGATGAATTTGAAAACATAGAAAACATAATTCTGCTCAGTGAAGCTCAAACATCCAAGTGAAGAAACAAGAAACATGTTTTTGAGTGGAGGGAGGTTTCTACAAGGGCACCAAACTCTTCAAAGTCAAATGTTTCCGTTGCGTGGATCCTAAAGCCTCTCAGTGTTCAGCAGAAGCACCTGCTCCCTCCACGCCACAGAGTGGTTGGACAGAGAGGAGCAGTGTGAAGGGAAGACATCGAGCTACACCGAGAGGGAGAGAGAAAGAAGACGACTTCAGATCAGCAGGCATGGTGACTGAACAGAGGTCTGGTTCAGCTACTGGCAGCCCCTCTGGGACAATCAGACAGAGATGTGGCCCAGATCCCGGCTCTCCTCCTCCTTCCCTCCATTTCCTCCCTCTCACACGATCCAGACCCTTCATGTCCTCCCATTTGAAGCTCTGGCCAGGATATGGGATCCGGGGCTCGCTGTCCCGCTCTTTTTATTGCTTTCCTGTCTGCCTGCTGGCCGACCCGGAGCTCAGAGCCACGGCACAGAGGACCCAGTGACCACCCCGGGCCGCACTCTCAGTCCACGACGACCTCGTCCACAGAAAGGGAGTCATTGTGCCTGCTGTGTGTCCCAACAAAGAGCGAGTTAATACGAGCCAAGTGTTCCCGCAGGATTGAGGCTCTCGGTGAGGAGGGGAGGGGGCTCTGCTGCTGCTGCTCCCCATCCATCACTGTCCGTCCCGCCGTGTCCGGTTGCTCGCCCTTCCTGCGATGGACCCTGTGGACATGGTTTATGGGTCACTTGGGATCACTTCCAACACAAGCAGAAAACACTGATCAGCTGACTACAAGTACAGTGATCTATTCCCAGTGATGTGTAATGTGACATTCACTTAAGGACTGTACTTCAGTACAATTTTAAGGTACTTGTACTAGTACAGTTCATACGACAGTACACTTTATACTTCTACTTCACTAGATTTCAGAGGGAAATTGTGTATTGTACTTCCACTACATTTATTTGACAGCTATAGTTAGTGGTTATTTTGCATTTTGATCTAAAATATGTTGCATTGTTACAGATTGAAGAGGCACTTCAGCAGTTTCATGTCACACTTCAAAACAAGTCCTCCAAATTAAACGACAAAATACGTTGTTTGTCCATGTTCATCTGATCTGACGTCCCCGTCACCAGGGCGACATCGTTTGTCTCTGCCTTCCTAAACCTGTCACAAATCCCTTTTTATGATCTGACAACGCTATGGTTAAGGTTTGGTTAGGTTTAGGCAAATATCATGGTTTGATATCAAGTATTTTGTTGAGGTTAGGGGGCCATCATCGTCATGGTTACAATAATAAACACCTGGTTAAGGTCATGAAACAACAGTGGTTAGGGATTACATTGACTGCAGGTTTGAAACGGGAACCAAACAGCCGTCTCTGGTGTTCTGTTGACTCATCCGTCCACCTCGACCTCCTCACCGCTCGCACTTTGTCGCTCTGTAACAACGTCACCTGACCTCCTCCTTTGCTCCCGTCTTAGCTCCGTCTTTGTCACCTGAATGTAAACAGATGTCGCATCGGGGAAACGAGTTGATGCTGTTGTCGTTTTTTGGGAGGACAGTCTCTCTGCACTTCCGTAAAGTTGGAGGATTCACAAGAGACATTTTTTAAAAAAGATTTTAAAATAACTCGAAGCAACAGAGGCCGTCGTAGGATGGGTCAAGCTCCAGAAACACTGGATAATAATAATAATTTTCACTTTTCAAAATCCACGTTACCAAAGTGCTTCACAAAGACAGCAAAATAAAACATTAAAGTCATAAAATCAAGAAAACAAATACCAATACAAAATAAACATTTAAAGAAAATAAAAAATAATTTTAAGAAAAATTAAAACTCAAGTAAAATCAGGGAAAGCTCTCCGATAAAAGTATGTTTTAAGAAGGGAGTTAAAGGAGATCACTGACTCAACGGACGTGATTTCCTCCTCGGGGCCCTGACCCCCCTGAAGCTACATTTGGATCCTACATTTCCCATAATGCAACCATTAGCATCATTTTATAAGACCCTCTCTGCCTAGTAAATGCATATTTTTTTAAGCTCCATGCCTCAAGTTTGTAATGCAGGTTTTTTGTCATTGATTTTTTTTTTTTGTTATAAATTAGCCCAATCTGAAATAACCCTGATTTTTATGTGTAAAATCTGTGGAGAGCTTCTTTAAAATAACCATCAGAATATAAAGTACCTCCACCAGCTACAGCTGCATGCAGGACTTTTACTTGTAACAGAGTATTTATACAGTTTAATACTGCTATTTTTACTTATGTAAAACATCTGAATGCTTCCATCACTGTCTATTTCAGAGATGTCAGAAATAGTTTCTGTATCCCATTTAATAGGGAAGAAGAAAAAGGTTTTATTTGAAATGATTTAAGCAAGTTTTGTGCCTTATAAAACTAAAGGTGGAACTCCCCTCTAGGTAAAAAATGTAATGTTTCTGTGCTGAATCGCATGTTCATCATGTGCATGAGACTTCCTCATATTAGCACTCACATGCTTTCATATGCCTCAGATGTTCCTTGGGTCCTAATGTCATTTGCGATGCTGATTTTGGAGGCAGGGTTATCCATAAAACCATATCAATAGTTTCCCCTGTGACGCCGCAAACGCGATTAACCACATTTGGTGTTCGGTTAGATCCAGTGAGTGAGAACAGCAGTTCCTCTCAGTAAACAGTACACTCTGCGTCAGCAACGTCCTGGGTTCATAGCATGGATGAAACAGATCAAAGGGTTATTGACGGTGTGTGATGTCGCTGACAATGTGGAAGGACACTGTCAAGATGTGGTCTGTTGATAGAAATATGTGAGTATGTCAGAAGTGTGACAGAAAGAGCTAAGAGGCTATATTAAAGGAAAAGGCTGCTGTTGTTCTAGATTATTCAACAAATGCCACAAAAAGATCAAAACCAACGATGTGTTAGTCCGTCTTTCAGTACTTTCTAACTTCCCCAGCCTGTCTGTGGCTCTCAGCCCCAAAACCCTTTTCATGCTCATGATATAAATAGGTCTTAAATATATACTTTAATTAAAAAAGGCTCAGTAATTTCCTGAAACAGCTGGGCACTTTAGTTTTTAGCAAATGTTCCTCAAACAGGAGGAAATAGTGCATTTGTTCAGGACTAGTTTCAGCTGCGGATTAATCCACATTTAGGCCGTGTGTATGTGGGACTGAGTCCAAATAAACTCCAGTGTGTTTTCATAGTAATGAAGGAACAACAGTGTGGTTCACTGATGTGTTTTTAATAGTTTTTGGACAACAATGGAGCTCTGTGGCTCAGAGGAAGAATTACACCAAAAAATGCAGCCATATAGATCGTGTGCAGCGACTTATTACGACCCATATTTACATTTATTTAGGCGGCGACCTCTAATGGCTGTAGTAATTATGACGAGACTGTCCTCCCTATAAATACGACCGTATGGGGTCGGGGTGGATTTACATAAGTTAAGTTACGTAACTAACGTCGATTTGGTAAATGGTAAACTCTTCCAGTTCCCAAAGTACTTTACAGATTGGTCTCATTCACACACCGATGGCGACGGAGCTGCCATGCAAGGTGCTGACCTCCATCGGGAGCAACTTAGGATTCAGTGTCTTGCCCAAGGACACTTCGACATGTGGACAGGAGGAGCCGGGGATCTAACCACCAACCCTGGGATTAATGGACAACCCGCTCTACCTCCTGAGCGGCTGTTGCTATGGGAGTCACTGGAGGACTTGTTGGGAATAGAATAGAATAGAAT
>LKNJ01000531.1:10810-84641 GCA_002120245.1 Maccullochella peelii
AAAAAATGCCAATCTTTAAGGTGCTAGAACAATAATAAATAAGTAAAAACAATACTAAATAAGCCATAAATAAAAACATCACACACACAAACATTAACATTCTGCAGATATTGCACAATCCCTTTATATTGCACCGTGAATTTATTTTCCAAGAAAATGTTCAGATTTTGTTTAGTGTAGTTATGGCTCTGGCATAAAAACTATTCTTCAGCCTGTTAGTCCGTGCTTTCAATGACCTGAAACGTCTGCCTGAGGGCAGCAGTTCTAAGATCAGATGTCCTGGGTGAGATGGGTCCATGAGAATATCTTGTGCTTTCCTGAGACAGCGGGAACTGTACAGATCTTCCAGGGAAGGGAGAGGGCAGCCGATAATCTTTTGGGCTGTGGTGACGACCCTCTGGAGCGCTTTCTTGTCTGCAGCTGTGCAGCTGGAGAACCACACACAGATGCAGTAAATAAGATATATCAGGCTTTGCATACACACAAAACTCATTATCTGGATTAATTCATTGTTGGTTTTGGTCTTTTTAAGAACAGTATAGAATTTTGCCAGCCCTAGCCTTTAAGCAAGGTTTTCTGTGGGCTTCTCCTCCTTTAGTCCAAAGACATCTATATTTCAGGCGGATTAGGGACTCTAAATTTACCCATAATGCAGGTGTGAATGAGATTTTCCCTCTATCTGTGTTCATGAGCAGCTTGTCATGATTGTCACAGCTGGCTCCAGCAGCCCCCTGGCTGTGTGAACAGGATCAGGCAGGTAGTGTCAATCAAGTGTCACCTCAGCCTGCACTGGTTCAGCCTGACTCAACATACTGTACAGACAACTCGGCCAGATGTGTACATTTACATTTAATACAGTTCTGTGTTCACAACTTAATAAGCAATAACTGAGGTACAGATCATAATAAATGTTTCAAGATTATAAATATGACTGCCTACTACAGCTAAAACCCTCAGCAGACTCTTTTACCTGATGACCAGAACACAGGAAAGACCTGCACATGACTTTATTATGTGTGTATATATAAGCGTGTTCGCAGTGTTTAGCGTGACATGAAACAACAGACAGCTGGCACGCCTACTGGTGTTTCTGGCCCAACTGCTCATTTAAGTTTCATGCTCTGCGCAGGATCGACTTCAGTCCGCAGACTGAGAAACCTACTGTGTTGCACACAAGCGTCAACAATACACACAGCAGCAATGTAACCTTAAACTGTGAACGTCGAGCCATATTCAAGTCGGTGCATGTTGATTTTTCATGGTGCAGAAGGCAAAGAAGGCTTTAAATACATCTAAAAAGAGCCCAGCACCAATGTTAAGTACAGTTCATTAAGTTAATAAGTTCAAACATTAAAAAAAAACATGGTTAACATGGTTAGAAAACTCTTAAATATGGTTTGTGACATTGCCTGGATGATTTTGTTTGATGGAGATTATTGTCCTTACCAAAAAATATCTGCGTTGGTCGTTTGTTCAAATGCTTAAAACAACCTATGTCTACATTTTCCCAAATCACACACTGGACAAATTCAACTTTCTTCTTCTTCCAAAGCAGCGTACCGAGCCCTTTCAATATGAAGAGGCAGAATATCTGCTCTTATTTAACCTTCTTTTCTTTGGGAGATTATAACGAACATCTTTTTCAGTAAATGAATTGTATTTATTATCATAATAACTGTGCAACCTTTGGTCCACATCTGATGTGCCCAGTGGTATTTAACCATGTGAAACACCTTCTCTCTTAGAGACCAACATCAACAAGAATATCAATCTTCTCCAACTTAAAGAATGAATCTTTAAACAGGTATTGACAATTTAGTTCATTGTTGTTCGCTGTTTATCTCATTTTTAAATATTTCATTTTGTTTTGTCTTGAAAAAGAGGTTTTTAATCTAAAAGAGTCTTTTACTCCTGGTTAAATAAAGGTTAAATAAAAATAAATAAATAAAATAAATACTTGGCATTAAACCTGATTCTGATATGTTTATGTAAATCATTTTAGGAAGAGCAATGAAACAACCCACTCTGTTGTTGGCTGGCGTATATTTCTTGTGTCTTGTGCAGAACTCACAGACGATGAGTTCATGTAGAGATACCTGCAGTTTAAACTCCCACGGAGTTTGATATAGTGGATTTTATTTTCATGTTTTGATATCAGTCCCTCAGTGACAAAAAGCAAAGAGTTTCTTTCTTCAGAGCAGCAATTTAATATTAATATTTAATATTCAAGTCGCAGTGTTGAACAGGCGAAGTCAGAGACCAATTTCTTCATTCACATCAGCAGAAAACAAAGGCCAGAATACAGTGCAGCCGTAAGAGGGGAAACCTTTTCTTTTAAGGTCACAGCCAACTTCAACTGAGGAGAAGAGGAGGAGGAGGAGGAGGAGGAGGAGGAAGAGGTGGAGGAGGAGGGGGTTGTTGTTCACCGGCTAATGACGAGCTTCCTTTCAGAGAGGGAGGGATTATCTCCACATGACAGCTCCATCTCCACTGATCTGCTTCAAATTTTAGACACGAGTTTGAGATTTGACACATGACGACAAGACAGCAAGAACGACAGGTCTCTGTGGGAGAGACGGGAGCTCACGTCTGAAATTCCCCCAAAACAGAAAACTGAGTGACAGCCTGCTGCAGACATGATTTTGAAGTGTGTGTGTGTGTGTGTGGAGGGATCTGTGGGTTGAAACATCAAATTTTTAATGTTTTAAATGTAAGTTGCTGTCAAGATTTCAGCATCACCAAGTCATTAGAGAGCTGTTTACACTTAAAACAGACATATTTCAACACATATGTGTCTAACTGTCTCATTTTTTTCCCCACTGCTGCTACAATACAGCTGCTGAAAAGTGTTGCTGATCAAAAGTCAAGAAAGAAGAAAACAGTTTTGTCCTTATATCCTTAGATTGTTTTCAGTACTTTATTGCAATGTTTCCTTCATCATCTTCCCGGGAATTGTTTACTTCAAAAATCCATCCATTGCACATTTTCTGTACTTTTTATACAAGTTCAATTAAATTCATAAATAAGAGAAAATAACTATGTCACGATCTGGACTTTTTGTGTTATGTTTTAGACTTTTAGTATGAGTTTTGTGGACTCTTTTTCTGTTCCTGTTTTATTTTGAAGTTTGGTTTGTCTTGGTTCCTGTGTGTTCCTGCCGTAGTGTTTTCCCCTTGTCTTGTCTCTTGATTGTCTGCTGATTATGTTCACCTGTGTCTTGTTGCGCACCTGCCTTTGTTTCCCTCATTTGCTCCCCTCCTATTTATACTAGTGCTTTTTCCTTTGTTCCTCGTGGTGTCATTATCCTACGTCGTGTGTGCTTGATTGTGGCTGCCCCTGTAAGTTTAGAGTGTTCGGTGTTGTGGTTTTCTGTGTGACTCGGTGGAGTTTGGATATCCTTTTTGTGAGTACTATCAATAAACCTGTTTAAACGTGCTCCAAGCTTCTGCCTCTGTCTACGATTGGGTCCTCTCCCATGATGCCACGTGTAAAACTAAGAGACATGAACTCAACCAAACCACAAACAAACAAACAAAAAAATAATGGCAGGGTGGGGCAGTAGGAAAGGGGGTACTTCTTGAGCTGTATTGAAATAATATGTGTGGCAAACCAGGGGACACAGCCAGGCCAATCCAGCACAGGAGGTGGGTCTCCAAGCTTAGGTTGGGGGAGGTGATGGGGGGAGTGCTTTACGCAGTGCAGGTACTGCAGCCTCTGGGCACGTGGAATTGGCCACACCTGCAAGACATCAGGTAATCAGGGGAGGCGGCTACTCACCAAGCTGCCAGGCAACATAAGAAGCAGTTTGGACAAAGAAGTGAGGAGGGATACATTGCTGAGGTTTTTCACCTAGATGCTGGCAGGAAGTGTATCGGCCCAGGGAAAAAAATAAAAAACACAACAACCTGATCTTCCTTACTGGCGGGGGACCAGAGGAGTCCAAATGAGGGTAAGTAGAAAGACTCACCGCTCTCTCTGCTCTGCCCTACAGGACTGTGGACAACCCTGCATTAAGGACAGGCCACAGAGACAAAGACCCTGGACGGGAAGAATCCTGAGTTAAAGTTTGACCTTCTCCCCTGAATTCTTTATTAAAAGACTTTATGTTTATGTCAACTGTCTGAGTCTCTTATTTTATTGTGAGTCTTTGCCTCTGAATCCCCTGGGTTGCCACATGTTTTACGAAGTCTATCTTTGGGGAAACTGACGTTTTGTGTGATCCCTAATTGTAAAGGTTAATTTTGTTTTTCTTCCCCATCCAATATGTGTTCTATTGTTGGCCATAAATTTAGTTTGTGTATTTGGATGTTTCTGGGTCCTCATCACCTGCTTCATGGCCGAGATGCATGTCAGCTGGTTTTTATCTTTCCTTGTAAATTAATACCCAAGATTTAATAGTTTCAGAGGTTCTTCTTGGGGTTTTCTCAACTTCTTCCCAAAATGGTATCAATATTGGACTCGTAAAGACTGCGTGCCTACTTTGTTGCTCGTTCCCCACGTCCTCTCCACCAACTAGTTCCTGCTAACGGGGAAACTTTTCCTGTACTTATAAGGCGTCGTAAAATATCTCATGCTCACTTTCCAAGCAAATGACCTCCAGTAGTAAGATGTCTTAAAGTTTCTACTTCGGGAGTCTTTCCAATCTTAAGTGTTAAGGTTGGGCAAAGTTGTTTTTGTTAACCCCTAGGAAGGTGTGCAGTCAATTTAAGATGAAACAAAGAATAACCCATTATAATGCAGTGTATTTTCATGAAAACATACTGAAGTGTTGCCACTGCACATGTCCCTTAAGTCATCATGTTCTCTCATTGTTACCAGTGAATGTCGATCGTGCAACATTTGACCTAAATAGAGACTTGATGACCTCATTCTGGATGAACAGGCTGGATCAGCGTCCCTTAATCCTAAATGCCGCATCTGGGAGCTGAGAGAGGAAAACGGACCCAGAGCTGAGAGATTTGAACTCGGAGCATCGACTCGTGTACGATGAACAACATTGGGGCTTTTGGTTTGAATCCTTTGCTCTCTGGTTTCAGTTTATAAGTAAAATAAAATGACCTGTGTGTGTGTGTGTGTGTGTGTATATATTTACAAGGAGATGTTTTGTTAAGGGTTGAATTCCCAGAGAGCCTTTGATGCCTTCATTGTCTCCAGCTGTACATGTTCATTTTGTGCAAAGAACATAATGTAGCTCTATCTTGACAATGATGTTGGCTTCCATAGCCTCATGCTCAGCTTGGTTGCTAGCACCGTTGCCAGTGTCCTCGCTTTCAATCAGTGATTTATCGTTGATGGTTTTGAGATTTTCCTTTTGTTTCCCCCTTCCGTGCTACAAAAAACTTTTCTATCTGGATACCCAGTACTTATTTGGGGGGGGGGAAGACCTGTCTGGGAGCCGCTGACTTATGCTGCCACTTGCTTCTGTGCCACACCGGAAGTCCAAACTTCTTTGAAGTTATTTGGCATTGTCATTTGAAGTTGGATCATGTTAGATGATGTCCTTCTGATGACATATGCAAGATTCTCTCGTGTTTAAATAAAAGCACAGATGAGGAGGCTCTTTGACCTTTGAACAAAACACTGAAACACCTTGTTTTTCTCACTGATGACTTACTCCGAGTTGAAATGAGTGAGACAGTGAAACTAAAGGCAGAAAATATCTAATAACTAAACTAAGCACATACTCATGTATACTATAAGTACAATTTTGAGGTCCTTGTAAATCACTTTAACTGTTAATCTACATCACACTTCTGCTATTCTTTACTTGACTTCGTTAAGACAGCTGTGGCTACTAGTTGTTTTGAATATTAAGATTTTACATATAAAATGTGTAATCATCTAAAATATGACGCAGTATTAGAATAACATTTAAATATTGCTTACTGGTTGAATACATGCTGCATGAATACATCAGCAATAATAATCCAATAATACAGCATATACATTGTACTTTACTATAATATAGAATTTACATACAGTAACAGTACATAGCATGTACACATTGTATATAGTGTACATACAAAACACTCTGAAAAGGGTGTAAATTTAGATTTTGACAACACTTATCCAAGTCAAATTTTTAGGGTAATACCTAAAAGAGAGGTGTTGTCCACCTGGAAACAGACAGGATGTTGCCCTTCAAACGCCTCAAATGCATTCAGAGGCTTTTTTTTTTTTTTTTAAAACTGGTGCCAAACTGTGGGACTTTTGTATTCGTGGAGAAGCTGAATTATGGAGAAAGGTGACAGGATATTCATGTAATTTTCATTGAGCCATCAGTTTGTTTGTTTTTTGGACTCATGACTTCAGTATTTCTGCAATGCTGGCTATGGCCATGGTTTTGTACATGCTTCAATAAACCAAATAAAGTCAAATAAAATAGAAAAAAACAGTGAGATTTAATGATTTGCAAAAATATTCAATGAAAGAATCCAAAACATTCCAAAATGGCTTTTAAATAAGCTTTATTTTCACCTATTTTGAAACATCTTTATTCACCTTTGTCATGTTCCTGGTGCACCGGTCCCTGAGCCCCAGTTTGGACACCACCTCACTGGCTTATTTTATAGCTACAGAAGCCGACAAATGCTGTTGTCAATCAGTGCTGTCGAGACTCACCTCCTTTCCAGTTGGGAGCGCACCGGGGCTTCGCATCTGGATTTTACGCGTCGGTCTGTCCACGCCTACAAGACTGCCCGCCTCCCCCGCTGCAGCCCGCACACTCGGCTGTGGGCTTTTCACGGCGGAGACCTGTCGTCCTCCCCCCTTACAGCTCCTTCAATTTGTCAAATCTCGTCTCTCTTTCCTTTCAATGGCCGTGCGTGGCGTGATTTGCACTCAGCAGCGCAATAGTTAATGAGTGCCGGATGCGCCCTCACTCCAGCAGACCGCTACAGTACGAAGATGGCGTCGGAGGGAGCCAGCGGAGAGCAGCCTCCTCCGGTACAAACACTGGCAACCGCCGTGCTGGGAAGTGTCGACACGGTAAGACACGAGGGTTAAAGGAAAATACAAAAGCTACACGGGTGTTTTTATCGGTGTGGCGCTGAAGTATTCTCGGGGAAAAGAGGGAGAAATGAGTGCGCATCTATTTCGCACAGGCTCGTGAAGCAACAGCGGTGGCCAGCGGGAGCCTCGCGACAGTGTCTGGAGAAAAACAAGGAGCTCGTGTTCGTTTTAGGGTGATTAACGACTCAGAAACGCTCCGCCGCGGCTCTCAAACAGGCGGAATGGTGTGTTTTCTTACATTTGAACATTGTAGCGAATCCTTTTGTTCGCGTCTACCGGCTGCTTTGAACGTTCATGCCGCCGTCGTAACGTTATCCTGCGCCCGATCGAAGAGAAATCGTCGGCTGGTTGTACCTCATATGTATATTACAGTAAATGAGTTAATACGCAGAGAGTTAAAGCGAGCTGCATTGGCAGAGTTAAATCTGGAAACAGAAGATCTATCAAGGCTGGGAGCTGACTTGCTCCCTGCCAAAGGTGAACACATTTTATTCCACCTTTTTATTTATCTTTCGCAAATGATATTCACCTGGCCTGCAGAGCTGATTGTGGCATGAAACTGGTTATTTACTTAAGTGGTCCTCCACCAATCAGTCCTGCATGAAGCCTCACAGGCTTCCATAAGAGCTGCGAGTCCTTCCACAGGTTCACACTGAGGATTTGACTCAAGACAAGTCATGCAAGGCAAAGTATTTCTTGAAAAAGTAGTCCCCTTTGTTGTCACTAACTAGGCTTGATCTTCACTTGTTTACGCACACCTGGTTGTGATTTCTCACACTTGCACATTTGCAAGTTGCAGCCGATGTGTCAGGGCAGCGGCTCGCTCCTCCAAATTGATAAATCTGTTGCCTTGGAGGTCATGAAACCTTCGTCTTCCCTTCCCTTAGCTGTCTCCATGATGCAGCCTGTCAGACTGCTGCTAACTCGTTAAATAATGCAAAAATTGGCATTGATGCCTTTTTTGCCACTTGAGTTTTTGTCCTTGTTCGGCTTTATTGAACTTAACCTTCTGTACCACATACAGTAACCCCCCCCCCCCAAAAAAGCACTTCTTTGGATGTTGAGATTGAAGATAGGCCGGTGCTGGAATAGAAAACAGCCACAGTCCCTGAGGTGGGTGGGTGTTGAGGTGGAGAAGGAGGTGAGGAGAAGAGCTGCGGGGGTGGATGGAGGGAAGAGGCAGCACGGTGGTGGTGGTGGTGGTGGAGGAGGGGGGTGGAGGCCCTGTTCACCAGACACCTTTTCTAAATTGGTCTTAATTTCAGTGACTCAGCTGGCATAGCTGGGAGTACCGTGTCAGCCAGCCCCCCCCTGTTTTCTGAGCACGCTCAGAACTGCCTCAAGGCTGCTTTACATTTAGCGTCGAAGTGAACAGGTGCTCCAGAGACATGGGAGCCGGGCAGCCTCCTACAGCTCACCCATCGCTCTGCCAGCACACGCTTCCTTCTCCGGGCTCCAGCCAACGAAAGGGGGCTTCCGCCTCCGTGCCCTCCCACTCCCCCACCACCACCACCACCTCCATCATGCCTGTCATGGTTAAATAAAGCTCTTTGCTCTTTGCTCACCCCTGTCAGACGCTCTGTTGTCGGCCCGAGGTGGGGGAAGTTTGTTGTTTGTGAAGACTCTGAAAGACAGGCTCTCATGGTCCAGAGAGGGGTCAGAGGTCAATGAAAGGCACTCCGCTGGTCGCCTCCCACTCATTTACCATAATACATGTTAGTGTGGCACACAGCAGGTCTACAGACTGTTCTGTTGAAGTTACTACTTACTTATTTTTATTTAAGTCGATGAGAGCTCAGGATGCGGGAGTGCGACGAGAAACACGAGCAGTCAGATGATTTAGTTGGTTAGGGATGAGGCTCGATAGCATTTTATCACGTTTAAAACCAGTATGGAATCCGAATCAGTTTCAAATTGTATTTCAATGTGTTTGGCTGAGAAGGCAGAAACGGTCTTGAACGAGATCAAAATCTATGAAATGTTAATTTTAAAGTATCTGACACGTTCAATTTACAGCTGTAGCCTCCTGTACGTCACTAACTACTTAACCCAAATATTGAAGGTCCTGATTGATAACTATGAAGTTGTGGGGTGAGGAGAGATACAAGGTTTGATTTATCGCTGAAGCTTAACGAATCCATGTATTTCATCAACTGGGAACTGGATGCAAAATAGAACCGGCTGTTGGAATCCATCCCTGGTGTAAACAATCACCTAGTTTAGCCATATTTAGGTGAAGCTAGCCCAAATTGTTGGTTTTAGTCTCTTATTGCATAGAAAGACAACTACAGTAGGTCAAAGTTTACAATGGTAAGATTTGGTAATTAGCAGTTCTCATGTTTGATCTTTTATATTTCACTTCCAAATAAGTTTGGTTAAACTGGTCTGATTGTCTCACTGCTTGTGTTCCTCGTCCTGTTATCCTCAGGAATGAAGTAAATAAGTAAAAATGTTACCATAACTGATGGAAATGACGGTCAAAACTACAAAAATACCCGTTCAGCCGCATCTTCAAACATTGCTTTAATGTTCTGGCAGGACTATTGTGTGATGGAAGCCCGAGAGGGGTCACCAGAGGTTATGTGGGTATGCTGCCATGTTGGAGGAGTGCCATTAACATGAGTGGCTGTAATGTCATCGGTCTTCTTCTCGACAACATTTCTGTGCTCTTAAACGGTGGAGGGTTCAAATGACCCTGTAAACAAGTTGGGGAGAGGTCATTGGAGAAGAATTGGAAACTGTAGAATTGTACAATCTATTAAAGGGTCAGTTCACCCAAAAACACATTTTCTTAATTACCTCTAGTGCTATCTTATCCATTTTTGAGATATGTCTCAATACAATGGAGGTGAATGGTGTTTTGCTCCCAGCTAGAGTTGCACCGATCCGATGGATTGGTATCAGCGCCGATACTGACCTGATTAAGTGGATCAGGTATTGGCCATGACGTGACCGATCCATGACTGTTTCCACTATCCGTTACATTCAGTCACACAGTTTTTTAGTGCCATGGCAACCTCTGGTCTCATGTTACCTTACCTTCCACGCAGTGAGGTATATGCAATTTGTATGCTTTTCTAGAACCAGTGTTGTCCCTGTTGCTCTGTATAATCCACAGTAGGAGCTGAAACAATTCATTTTTCAAGCAAAATGGCTCAAAAATTCCCTACTTCCAGCTTCTCTGTTGTGGATTTGCTGCTATTCTTTGTTTTACGTGATGATAACTGTTGAATACTTTGGGATTTTGGACTAGTGCTCGAAAATAAACAATTTGAAGATGTGACCCTGGGGCTCAGGGGAAACGTGACTGTCATTTGTCACTATTTTCTTACATTTAATTGACAATGAATGGAGAAAATAATCAGCAGATTGATCAAAAATGAAAATATTTATATAAGTTGGTTGCAGTTAGGGTTGGGTGATATGACAGTATATACCGTGCGACGGTAGAAATGTGTCCACCAGTAGAGATTTGGCAATACCGTTTCCACCGCGGCTATCCCTTAGTGTCTCTGCTATATATTCGGGGCAGGCTGTGTAGCAAATCAGGGCTGGATTCTTGCGTGATCTCGTGGATCCAGCTGCCTCGCAAGGTAACATGATTTTGGCAGCAGGCTGCACAGTTGGTGGCAGTAATGCACCTCTAAGCTGGTTTGCTGACCAACACAGAAAACGAGCGATGAGAAAACATGGAGGAGGAGAGTGAAACTGTAAATCCAGAGCATGAAATATGGTATGGTTATTTTAAACCACTTCTTAATTGAATTTACAGAACAATTACTGTATCATGATATAACATTACATATACCGTGATAGAAGGTTTTGGCCATATTGCCCACCCCTAGTTGCAGCCCTAATCCACACTTTCCATCTGAACCCGTCTGTATGAAAACTGTCTATCTCAAAACTGTCTGCATTGTTGGATACCACAGTGAGACAATATATTTGATGGTAATTTAGTTCAACCGACCCTTTTAATTCATTGTGATTCCCCCAACTTGCTGGCATTTTCCTCGTAGCCATTGGTAACCCTTCACAGACGTCTATTTACAGGCTGTCATATCACACAGTTCTGTGCTCGCAGTAACAGGACATGAGTCTGTGAGAAACTTACAGGCTTAAGCAAGCGTTTGCCAGCAGAACACAGTGGAGGAAGTTGCACAGAGGGAACAATTCCCCTTCCCTTGTGGCTCAGAGTGAAATGACAACAGGCCTTATTAAGTGGACCAGCGGCTAACAGCGAGCCTCTGAGTGCCGGCCAGGCTGCTCGTGCCCTTGGCACACAGCACACAACTCATGGAACAAATTAATGTTCGCTTCCCTCACCTGCTCACTGTGCAGAAACACCAGAGAGAAGCAGACCCCCCTCACCTCACCTCACCCACCACCCGAGGCCCCATGACAGGACAGCTCAGGGCTCAGGGTTGCTGTCCATCAAGGCTCCCTGAGTCGTCCAATTCTCTAAGTGGTGAAAATGCTGCTGGGGAAAAAAAGTGGGGGCTCGGGGATCGATTGGAAGGCTCAATGCGAATGAATCAATCCCTTGGAATCTCTCCTGCTTTTATTTCCAGGCTTGACGTGATGGCATCAGAATAAAAACGTGGCTTGGCTAAACTGAAACATGTGATTGACGCAACACTTTCCAGCTCCTTGTTCTGAAAAGACAAAGGTCCACATTAGAGTGCGCAGACGCAAGATGTCTTGATTTTTCAGCACCTGTTTTGAGAATGCTTTTCCGGCTAAAACATTACAGAAAAAGCCTTTTTAAGAAGAGAGTGTTGGCCTGTTTATTCATATGGATTCAGTGCCTCTGTTCCCATTGTTTGAGCATGAACTTTCCCCCTTTATTGTGAAATAAACAATGTCACAGGAGCGTATAAAGGACACCTAGGAGGCAGCAGCTTGTTGAAATCTTACACTGGCCTGTTCAAAGTCAGATTCTGTGCGAGGGACCTCTGGAGACATGTGGGACTCTTTGATGAAATGGAATAATCTTGGCTGAGGTTTTGATCTAGGCTTGTAAATCAGGCCTAAATGGCAGGCGGACAACTGAACCGTCATCAGAATGAGCAGGTAGCAATCCGGCTGATGTGCACCGGAGACGCTCTTCGCTTCCTCCATTTGCCTCTCCCGTCTTTGGTTTATAAAGGTTTTATTGAACAAATAGCCTGGTAAAAAGCTTCCAGATATTGGTAATGCAGCTGGATGTGGCTTTCCCAGCAGATGGCTGCAGGAGTCGCCAACACAGTAATTGGAAATTCTTCTTTCACCGCGCTCCAGTGTTATCCTTTGGCCTCTTTATGTGAACAGCAAGCTTTTTTTTTAATTTTTTTTTTTTTTTGACTCCACAGCCAAGAACTTCACTCATTTTCCTCACTTAGGTTTTGCCTTGAATGAGTAGAATGCCTTTCAAGGTCCCTTAACATGAACAATTTGACGCTGTGCTTTGGAATGTCGACTAACGAGATGCTGCCATGTTCAGGGATGTGACCAGTAAAAAAAAAAAGCTGCCTCACTCTGAGGAACTGGAGATGAATAGGACTCGCTGTATTGTCCCAAAACCATGACGTCTTTGAGAAGAATTGCCTCTTGGTTTGCTGTTAAATTTTACATCTTAACTCTAGAAAGGCCAAGCTTCTGTCACATTTCTGGTGTTTTTAGTTAGTCACCAAACTGTCTCTGTGATTTCTCTTATCTAATTTCTCTACAAACCATTTAAAAAAAAACAACAATTTTATTCTAACACAAACATGACAACCCAGTGTTGGAGGAAGTGCTCAGATGCAGACTTAAGTAAAAGTAGTAATACAAATACATTACAAAATGTGACTTACTGAGAAAACAAATCATAAATATTATCAAAATGTATAAAAAGTACACACCAGGCAGATTGATGGTCCAAAACCCCCCAAAGCTTCAATTTACAAAGATATAAAACAGGGAAAAGCAGCAAATCCTCACATTTCAGAAGCAAAAACTAGAGTTCACTTGGTATTTTTGCTTTAAAAAATAACTTCAATGATCAATATATTATCATTAATCAACTAATCGTTTCGTCTACAGTATATACAGTATATTATTTAGTTATTATTATTATTATTGCTGAGTTAACATGCAAGCAGCATTTTAATGCCGAAGCTGTTCTTAAAGGTGCGCATTCTCACTGCTTTATGTACTTTTGGGTGGTTAAAGAGACAAACCTGCACCCTTCTTGTAAGCTGACCATTTGTTGTGAAATCTCCAAAATAACAAGCAAGTAAGTTCACCCAGAATTAAATGTAAGTTTGAGAGGCAGGTGCAGGTAGAGAGGTAAAATGACAAACATTTGTTTTTAAAAATTGGCAAAATCATTAAAGGGAATTCGTCATATTCAGTTGACCTTTCTTGCGTTCTAGTTAACCCCCAAATACACACAGCCCTTTCTAGTTCAATAAACAACATTTACTGTATTTTTACAGCACAGTGTGATTCATGGTTAGAATAAATGAGAAAAAATTGGAGATAAAAAGAAGTCATGCCTTCGTTCTACGAACAGACTAGACGGAGGCAACACATAGGCGCTTTGCTTTTTATAATCAGACCGGAAAAAGCTTTTAATTGACATGAGGGGGAAGCATGAAGTGGTCTGGTCATTCCCAATTACAGTCATCTCCACCCGTTAGCCCTGCGGTCGCTACTGACCAAATAGGTGCTTAATGACCTAGCTAAATGTAATTAGACCTTAATGGCTTCGAGGTAGGACGGCACAACTAGCCTGATTTGAGGGCTGCACTTAATGAGACCAGTTGGAGACTGGGAGTAAGTGGTTAATTTGTCATGTAAGCAACTGTATTTTTCTGCTGGTGGAGTCCACACAAAGTAGGTGCAATGTTGGATGAATTGTTTTAATACATTTTTGGTTGTACTTAGTAGCATAACCAATTATTTTATCATCATGTTCAGTGTGTAAGAATTGGCTGCAAAATATCATTGCATTTACAAAGTAGCTTCAAAATAGCTGAGTCACTTTCAGCTGGTGTCATGGCGGTAGGCCTCTTGGTTGGTTAGTAGGTTGATGAAGGGGGTTTTCACACCCAACCTGTTTGGTTCAGTTAAAATGAACCCTGGTGCGTTTGCCTGGTTAGTTCGGTTGGGCAGGTGTGATCACCGTAATCGCACTCTGGTGAGGACCAAAACAACTGCACCAAGACCCTTTTTGGTTTCGGTCCGGTTCCAAACGAACTCTGGAGCGGTTTGTGGTGGGAACGTGATCTAACCTCGATCCGGCACAACTACCAGGTGTACTGAGTTTGAGCTAAACGGCTCCTGTAGTCCTGTGTTTCTAGCAGTAGCAGCTAGCCGGAGAACAAACCATAGCAATGTTTCTCTCTCAGAAATATGCACTAGTCCAGAACACAGGACCTTCTTCCTGTATTTACTTTCTTGCTCCCGCCCCAGACACATCTGACCAATAGGCGGAGTGAACTTTCTCACGGTTTGTAGTGATTCATTTTGGTTCGCTTGGATTTTGCAGTGTGAAAAGAAACCGAACCAAGGGGAAAACGCTCCAAGTTTACAAACTAATCAACTGATTCGGACCAGAGCAAATGAAGTATAGGTGTGAAAACGGCCTTACATTTTGGTCCAAAGTGAAATATCTCTGAAACTATTGAATGGATCGAGGATGATCCCTGGACTTTTCATCTAGAGCTGCCAAGAGTTCAAAATGTTGCCTTGACAGGATACCTCAGTCAGATTTCCTCAGTCTGAGTTTGGATTGAGATTTCTTGCCTCGCAGTAAGAGTAAGACTTCGTTCATTTGCAGATCGTAGTGAACGAGAAGTCTCATAAACCAGAATGAGGGAATTCAGGTTTTGTATTTAAGTATTTGGATCCGATACCCCTGATTTGAAAATGACCTGGTGATATGATTCTGATATGTTGTTTCTGGCCTGTGTTGCAGAAATGTGAGTTCAACATGGATAACCTGAGCAAGCCAGAGCTGCTCACCCTGCTGAGTATCATGGAGGGAGAGCTGGAGGCCCGCGACCTGGTCATAGAGGCCCTGAGGGTGAGTCCAGACAACACACCAACACACTCCTGTACTGATTAACTAAACTTCTGCCATCTTAGCCATTGTCGGGTTAAATCAAACACAACCTTTTCATAGCAGATTGCCTTTGTGAAAGGCTTGAGATTAGCTGCAATTGTGACCCAGAATTGAGTTGGTATCACTTGGTTTAGTGAATGATGAATGCTGCTAAATGAATGCGACATCACAAACTCTGAGTTGGAGGCTTTTTCCCCAGAAATATGCAGAACACTTGTGTGATCACGATAAAAGACTATGCCCCACTGTTTCTTTCTTTCCTTTTGTAATTACCCTGCTGATAAGCAGTCTCCATAATTGCCTTTGTTGAGTGGGAGCTGGCTGAGCATTTAGTTTCTTGCCAGAAAGGCCAGTGTGATCAAATCCTTGTGTCCACCCAGCACCACCTGCTTAGGTAGCAGTAATAAACAGATGATTGAAGTCAGTGGTTCTGGCTCTTGTTGTTCCTTAGTGATGATTGAAAACCAATTAGGAAGGTGCTGCTTGAGTAAAAGGTGAGATCATTTTTTATTTATTGATAGCGGAAATTTGAGTCTAAAAAACAAAAGTTCTCAGCACTGTCTCTAGGACAACACTTCTAAACTATGTATTTAGTGAATTTTGAGGATGGTAAGTTAGTCTGTTCAACCAGGTATCCTGCAATTGGCTGGTAAAACAGTGGATTTGGAGAATTAGCAGCAGCTGATCCACAAAATACATAACATTTACTTTTTTTCCCCTAGGATTAAATGCATTTTATGTGTTTATTTGTGTTTTTTGTGACAGTCCTGGTTTTTGTTTCTAAATGTTTCGACCAGATGGTACGCTAAATACTTTGAACTACAGCAGATAATATTAATGAACTGTCGTCACATTTGGCAATATTCTGCTCAATCAGAGAATCTTGATTAATTGATACAGACACTAAAGTGGAGGGAACTTGCAAAGTACAGACATTGGCAGTCCAACTTGTTTAACTTGACAACATTCCTACTTTTTGATGAGTTTGCAGAAATGCTCGCAGGACTCGTGCTGATAATCATGGTTTTAATGCACAAAGTCCGAATCATTATCTAAATTAAATCACTTATTCCTTGTACCACTCACTGATCTTCAAACCTTATAAACTTCTTTGGTAGCAACACCAATTGGTAATCTTACAGCAAACCTGTAAGATGAATAAGAAATTGAAACGGATGGTTTCATAAGAGTTTCTGGTGGTCACACATTGACAGTCCAGTGTATGTGGTGTTTTCAACAACTCTGTGTGGTGGTTTCTGCACTTCATTATAACAGTATGACATAAGCTGCTGTTAGTACCATCAAACTGTGAAGTGAAGATGTGAATCTGTTTCTGCTGCAGTGCTTGAACATTTACTGTCCTTGGTGGTTGAAGATGGATGTACGTATGTATGTATGTATGTAACGACCCACGTAATGGCAGAGCGATGAAGGTTGGGATGAGTTTAAATGGATGATGTATTGATCTGTGGTTACGGAATACTGATGCTGCTCAGATGATGTCCTGGAAGAATGCGCATCTCGCCTTCGCGTTGGAGGTCGCTCGTTCTCCGAGGGGCAGGAATGCTGAGTTATTTCTGAACAAACCCTTGCATGTCCCCCTCTCTCTCTCTGCAGTTCTGTATTTAGGTCAGGATCGGCGGCTCAGTTTGTCCACGCTCTACTTTAAGGCTGTCCTCTCAGGCTTTTTTTGTTAATGTGCAACTCATTCACAGTGGTGGGGCTGCAGGGAAGCAGAGAGATGTTCTTGTCAAATGCTACACGTTATGTTTTAAGGCTTGTAGGTGATTCTCTGAAACAAGTAGAGACTCAATGTCTTGCTCAGTTGCACTCCAAAGACTATACACGTGTTGCAGGGATCGAACCGGTGACCTTTTGTTTGCAGAGCAGCCTTCCATAGATGTTACTGTTGTGTTTTTTGCTGTTGGGAAGCCTTGCAGACATTTTGTTCAGTTTTCCTGATATTGAGCCTATTGTGTGGCTTTACAGTCATCGACTTTTCTGATATTGATCACTTAGTAACTCTCTACCTCGCAGCATCGGCTTCAGACAGTAATTTGAATCTTTATACTTCTCACTTGTTTGCAGGCTTCGTCTCAGTTTGCTGCAAATAAGCACAGTCTGTGCCCCAATGTCACCTCTTTTCTGTCTCTTTATGTCTCTGGTATTGGTTGTTTTTTCTGTTCCACACTCACCGCCACTTCTCCCATGTTTACTGCTGGCATTAAGAATCCCTGCAGGCCCCGTCTCCCCTGTGAATGGATATGCTATCCAGGTTTCAGTGAAATAAGCCTTCTCTCTGCTGCCCTGACGGCTCTCGCAAAACACAATGAGCCTGTTTGTTCTGTCGCTGATAAGCCCCATCCATCCAAGAGACAGAGTTAAGCAGGGGGAGGAACAGGGATTGAAGGAGGGGGAGAGAAAGGAAAAAAAAAAAAAAGACTTAAGAAAGATACGTCTAGAGTGAAGAGCCCAGATTGTCGGTTCGAATCAGAGCGAAGGCGATGGAGGGCAGGTGAGATGCTGAAAGAGAGTGAAAAATGGAGGCCTGATATCGTCTCTGACAAAGCGGGACAGTGTGACAGAGAGAATTAAGCCGATCCCCCATCCACTTGTTTCCCCCCCTCACAGATAGCCAGAAAGAAAAGCCGCTGGCCACCAGCTGCAGGGCTATCGGTGTCACTGCACAACGCTGTCCTCCTTTTTTATTTTTATTTATTCTTTCAACTAAATCAAACGACTAACCAGCCTTATTAGTCAGCATTTCCAAAGCACCTTGCAGTGGCACAGTTGCACAGAGCTACACAGGGAACTGAACCCTCAGCTCTTGCAGTTTTGGTACAGGTCCTCTATCTACATACTACCAATTCCCCCACTGTACCTTTACTTTACTGGCCCCACACCAAAAGCTTGGACCAAACTTCCACTGCTTGGCACGACTACAACAATTGTTTGTGGCATTTGGGTTTTATTAGAAGACTTTGGTGCCACAGATTAATTAGCGTGTGGCTAAAGCTGGCTGAGCTGCCGTATCAGGTTTCATCCTGGAGAAAAAAGAAAGGAGGCTATAAGCAGATTAGCCAAACAACAGCGATATCACATGATTACTGTGGCCGACAGCTACACAAGTCACCCATTCTTCTGCGCCAAGAACTTTTCAGAGGGCATTTGGAGACTGCATCTTTACCCAATTCTCAGAGCAGGAAACAAACTGCATTTACAAAATGACTATTTTACGAACTGTGGATTTTAGTTGAGTGACGGCCGACTAGTTGCCTGAGTCAAAGTGGATAAACTTGCCAGCCAGAACCAAGATTAAGCCTTTGCCTGATGGCAAATTTCCCACTTACACAAAGACACTGTGTAAAGCTTCTTCAGTGTTGATGTTGCATAGAGAAAGGTCATTAAATATTTTTTTTAATTGCCTTGATATTTCAAAGACCCTCTGCCATTCCCACACCAGCAAGAAGTAAATGTTTGTAAGCCACTGGAAAGAAATGGCCACCAGCTACTGGTTAGCAAAGTAGTGTTAGAGGAACAGTAGAAGTCCTCTGATTTTTAGCTCTGGTTTGCTCTCCGCCAACTCCTGAGAAAGTAATTTGGCTCTTTACATGCTGAATGTTTAAATTTCTTCACCCGTTAGTCCTTTACTTCCACTCTCTGCTTTGTCTTTGTTGGGCAGGTTAGGGTAGTTACCTTGTCTGACCTGGCATGCTGGAAAGGGTTCTCTGTAATTCTATAGGGGGGGGGGGTTCAGAGCTTTTGAGATTCAACCATGTAGCCTGTGTGCAGCAGGAGAACCAAAACAATAAGCTAATAGAAGCTAATAGGGCTGCAGAGTTTGGTAATTCCCATTGGGTTTTTTGATTCAATGGTAATATAAATGCATTTAAAACATTGCAAGTAGTTGAATTACAAATGTGGGCAGAACAAGACAACTCATTGCACACGCTCCTCTTAAAGGCCAGTTCAGACCAAAGACTCGCGACAAGACTAGTTGAAACTTAGTGTTACAGGTCCTGAATGAGGCGCTGGGTCCAAACTGGTGCAACACATTTATTTATTGGGGGGGATTACCAGTGCAAACATAACACAGAACACGCAATAAACATATTTTCAACTCCATGAATGTCTCTTGCTCAGTTAACTAATTCAAAACATTACATTACACATTGAACTCTAAATTTACAGGATGACCTAGCCAGTCTAACTAGCCCGGTTACCACTTATATCTGCTGGCTGGGAAATACAGTAAACATAACGTTTCTACAGGCTTACAGGTCTGACTTGGCCGGATCACTGCCTGTATTCTTGCAATATTTCTATTTTTAAACATTATGAACACAAATAACATCTACAAGACACAGTAAAATGCTTCTAGCAAAACTGACAAAAATACTATGGTGAATGTAAACGTTTCACGCACTTTCCTGAATCAAAATGGCTGCTGGGGGTACTACTATGCTTTAGTGTTTTGCTCTATAATATAGTCTGTTGAAACCCCTTATGAGCCACACTTTCAACTACTTGTAATGCGCAGGTCTGCCAGTTTACACCAATGCGACGACTCTCTGTACTTCTGTTCTATCTGCCGACTTTTCAGGCTTTTTTTTTTTTTTATTTGTAGCTGGATATAATTTGTAGCATTTTAAAATACGAATGAAGATAGTAATAGCTGACTTCGCTACGAGCTGATTGGCTGTTGAAACCGGTGATGTTCCTTACTTTCTAAAACCAGCAACTGGCGTCTTGACAAGTTCAGACCGCTGCAACTTTTCCCTGCAACCCTCTAAAACGTTGTCAATGCGAATGAATCTTTTGTCTGAACTGGCCTTTAGACATCTTGGACAGTTTGTCAAACAGTTTCTAACTGTTGGGCAGTTATGTTCTGTGAGTGGGAAAGAAGGATCACACAGACGGAGGTGTCCAGATTGGATGTCTGTGCTTTCGTGAAAATGACTTGGTGGGGATGATTTCACTGGCAAGGAGTGATCAGTGGAAGGCCAGTGAAGAGCATCTTAGTGGCCAGCCATTAAAAGTAGCTGTCGACAAGCGCTAGAGTGAGTGGTACAGTCCGTTCAACCCTGGTGTCACTGGCAGGGTTGGTGGTACCTTAAATATTACTTAAAATGTTATAAACATTTGGTGCTTTCACTCCTATATAAACCATAAACAAATGGGTTTTCACTGCTACGATGACTGAGCTGTTCTTGAGGTGGATTGGGGTAACATCCCCACAGACGGCGCTATCCAGGTGGGCGGTCGGCGTCCGGCCTCATGCGGACAGGCTTCCTCGGGAGGTCATGTGATCTGCCATGTGACTAAGACAGCCCATGGAGCTGCTGTCAGCACTGGGCTCATGGATGCTTAGCACAACACAACACATGCCCCGAGCCATCAGGCTTTCTCCAGCGTCACGTTATCTCCGACCATCTAGCTATTTAAGGCATGCCCTGTTGCTGGGCTTTTCCAGCTCTCTCAACTCCCCACACACACTCACTCAGCAATGTTTGTCTCCTTCTATATCTCTGTTCATCTCTTTTTCTTCCCGTAAGTCTTTGGGCATCCTGCCGTCTCTCAGTGTTGCTCCCTGCCGCTTACTGCTTCTTTGTTTCTGTCCGTCTTCTTATCTCTTTGGACAGACAGCGTGGCAGCTCATTGCTTATCATTACGGTCTTTCTTGCAGCCACATAAATCTTTGAATTTCTGTCCTCCCCTTGCTGTATCGCTCCCTTTCTCAGGGCTGCGCAGCTAATCCCATATATATTAAAAATCACAGTGCACTCCCTGAACCACAAGAAGCTGCCATTTTCTTTTCTCCCTGATAGAGGGATGCTTCAGATCGCTTCCCCAACCAGTTCAATCATGTGCTGTGCCCCTACAGATCAAGGGAAATAATCTTTTCATTTTATTCAAACCAAACAAAATACTGAGCAATATTATCATCATCCCCACCTGACCCATTGTTTTATTGGAGGTTTTGTAGATATTGGAAATGAAATTGGGATGAGAAAGCCCTTCAAACAAGTATAATTTTTTTTTTTCTGTAGTAGCCTGGTAGGATGTGTGTTGGCATGATTATCAGTCAAAACGGTTATTGCTAAAGCAGTTTGCAAAGTAAATCTCTACTTTTAGACAATTTTGGAAAACAAATTGGTTTGAAACCCTACACAAAGGGCACATAATTATTAATATCTGTAATGTCTGAATATGCAAATGTTATGCAAAATATTCTGAATTCAGTTTGGGCATAAAAGACAACCTTTGTACATGTTGGTGTGCGTCTTTGTCTGTCTTCCCTTTTTTCGCCATGGTCCAAAATCAGGTTTACACTCTTTGGGTTTACCCTCTCTCCAGATACACACGCACACAAGCAAGCCAATCAGCATCCTGCTCTGATCGGTGGGCTGCCTAGCAACCAGACCCCCCCCAGGACCCTCCTTCACAAGCTCCCAGGCTCGTGTTTCACTGCCGCTCACTGACATGACACTTAGGAATGAGGCTACAAAGACTCAGAGGGTCAATCTTACTCTTAAGCCACCACCACCAGCACCCCCCATTTTAGGGGAAGTGGTACGACCCGTTAGTGGACGTCTCTGGAGCCCGTTTCTTATGACATCTCTTCTTTTTTTTCTTTTGGTGGGATGGTTTTTGAAGTGCTGTCAGTCAATGCAGAAGATAGGTCCACTCCCAGGAGGGTTGGACTGTCTCAGAGTTGAAAGAGCGTGTCTTAGTGTGTGTGTGTGTGTGTGTGCGCATGTATAATTTATGTAGGGCTGCAACTAAGGATTATTTTCATATCCATAAATCTGTCAGTTATTTTTTTGTTTAACAAAAAAAGTTGAACCTGGCTCAACCTTTGCTGCAAAGCCCTTCAGCGTCACCCTGCAAGGCGCTGCAATGGCCAGTAAAATATGTGCAAGCTCGCACTTCTGGTATGAAGATGACTTTTTAACGTGAACGCCGTATTTCTGCTGTTTACTTCGCGATCATTGCAACGAAAGATAGGAAAATTAATTGTCACTGTGAGAACTTAATAACAGTATTCTGGTGATAATCCTTTAGACTCATGGATCTGTTACTCAAACTGGACTTCATTGATATTATTTAATTTAATCTGAAAGCCCAGTTAGTGTATGTGTTTACTAGGGCTGCATCTAACAATTATTTTTGTTATTCATCTGCTGAACTTTTCTTAATTACACGATTAGTCGTGATAAAATGTGAAGACCTCATCAAATGTCTTGGTTTGTCTGACCAATTTATTATCATGTAAGACCCAGAAAAGCGGCACATTTTCACATTTGAGAACCTGGAACAATCAATCTTCTTTACTTTTTGCTTGAAAATGAACTGACAGAAAACTAATCTGCAACTATATTGATAATCGATTAATCGTTGCAGCTCTAGCGGTTACAGAAAAGAATCATTCTTCAGGCACTAACAGGCAGAGCTAGGAGAAAAGGTATATTAAAAAGTCTTTACTCGGTCTGTTGCAGAGGGAAACCTATCGGAGTTTCAAATGTGATGCCTCAGTATATCCGGGTTTGAATGAAGAAATAGATTATTATTACATTTTAAACAACATTTGTAGTTGCACCTGTTTATGGGACTGCATCAAACTGCATAATGTGATTTGGATATGGCTGTTTTTATTATGCTCCTTGCATTGGTATTTTGATATCATCAGTTTTTATTATCCTTTCCTTGGTGAAGACCCTGTGTGGTCGAAGCTGGCCAACATTTTAAACCATTAGTATGCCCGACTGAATAAAGGCTTTTACATAATTTACCTTTTCTGAGAGTGCCTGCAGAAGACGTACTACATGTGAAACTGGCCTTTGCATTGTTTGGTGCACCACTAAACGTATGTATTTAAAGATATTTCTGTACAGTATGTGTCCTATATTTATGTATATGTATGTACGTGTCCTGCGTGTGCCTGCAAAAAATCTTCACTGTGGAACGAAGCGGTTGGAAGGAAGTAGGTCATATAGCAACCGTCCCTCTCACTCTCTCCCCTTTTACACAGGCCTATATTTCAGTCTTCAGCCTCCCGTCTCTCTTCCTCATTCTTTACATAATTACATAACATGTCGTTTGGTTGAGGCTTTTTATCTTAAGTGCCTTACAGTGCTGCGAGTGCATGTCATGGGTGGCCCCCAGTGGGAATCGAACCCCCAACCCTGGCAGCGATCAACGCTTTGCTCTGCCCGTTATCCTACACTGGGAATGCGGGATGTTCTTGTGAAGTTGGACACCTGATTGTACGTTTTTTGTGTTTTTAGGTCAAAAATAAAATCAAGCACGGGAGGAAGTGTCAGGTTTTTCTGCCTGCGTGGTTCTTTGAAGAAAAGCATCCACAGTGCTGTTTATTTACTGTATGTGGGTGTGCAGGAAGGAAGCAATAATGTGATTTATCAAGTTTAGGGCTGAAACTGTCCATTATATTCATTATCAATTAATCTGTTTTTTTTTTTAAGTAATTGAACATCAGAATGAAAATGCCCAACACAAGTTCCCATCTTTAAATAGCTTTTTTGTCCAAAGATATTCAATTTATAAAGATACATAGAACAGTAAAAGAGAAGCAGCAAATCCTGCTGATTCCCTGTTGATTAACTAATTGATTAATCGACTAATTGTTTCCTTGCTAATCAAGTTTGAAAGCTGGTCTCAGCTGCTTCCCTTTTTTTTGTGGCTCCAAAGTAAAATCCTGCAGCTTTAGCGTCCCTGCTGATTGGTGATGCTTTTTAGAGTTAAAGGATTTAAGAGGAAAATGGCTCATGTTGGTAAGTCTTGTTTTCAGATTGATGGCGTCTTAATTAGTCGGGATTAGATTCGATTTGTGACTGGAGTTTGGTTGGAGTCTTCTGCAATCCAGTACAGCAGCTGTGCCACATATTCTTCCTTTACGAAGCTCACAATGTTCAGTTTTTAGGTTTTTTACTGAGGTCGTAGTTGCATCATATTTAAATGTGTGTAAATCATCATGGGGAGAGGAAAACATTAAACACCTCTCAGTATAATGTAGTCCAGCTCAACACCACTGCAAACTACAACCTCAATAATAAATATATAGTTAAATGAAAACCTCAAAACTGAACATTATCTTTGTGAAGGTAGAATTTATGGCTGAGCTGTTAGATTGCTGCAGATTTTACAGGCGTACCTAATAAAGTGGCCACTGAGCGTACGTCTTCATATTGCTCAACCCCAGCAAATGCTATTTCAGCTAACTGCCATTTTGTTTATGTCGCTGCTGTCGACTTCATACCAGCGACAGGCTGCGGCGTGACTAGCTAGCAACAGGACGCCTATTATGTGCTATAGGAATAAAATTGATAGACGTGATGATAACCGACACACACATACTGTAAACACACATTTCTCCCTCTCTCACAAACACACACATTCTCACTCTCTCACATCCATTTACACTCTCACTCTTTCACTCAATCACACAGTGTGTGTGTGTGTGTGTGTGTGTGTGTCTCGCACACCATTTAATAGAGTGTGGGTGTTCAGCTGGAGTAGAATGAGAGCAGCAGCTGTGAGTGGCCGACTTCATGTTACCATAGAGAGAGAGAGAGAGACCAACAGAGTGGAACACTAAAAATATAATAAGTTGTTTAGGTTTTTCATCTTTTCAGCACTGTTCTCTTTTCTTCTTCTTTATTTCTCTACATGGGGGGAAAAAAAAAAAATTGTCGTTATCTGTTCAGCCTGTTAACCTGCTTCTCTCCTGCTGCTGATGTAGCCGGAGGCAGCAGAGAGGAGCGTGGGAGTTTTCCAGCTGCAGGAGGAGGACGAGAGGCCCAAACATGAAACGGCAGCAGATACATCTTTACTGCTATTAGCTGCAGTAGACATGAGAAAAGAGGCAATGAATGCATAATCGCAAAATAACACCCACTGTGACACTATATTTGTAGTGGTGTCACTAGTGAGACTCTGAAGGAGGTTTAACGCATCTAAAATGCAGCATGATTGTGTGTCTAATTGAGCTGTTAGCTCAACATCACGTTTTCCAATTAAACGCCTTTCCCAGGTGAATTTGAAGGGTTAATCCGAACTATATTGAACATTTAAGTTCTAATTATGTTGTGAATTAGAATAATTACCAGAGAAGTCGGTGGATATTAGCTTATCAGTGTCTTTTGTTACAATTCTTTAATAACCAATTTAAGGTTGTGTTGTTTACCATATGTGTTAATGGGAAAGTTGATCAGACTCTCAAATGTTATTGGGCTCAAAATTTTAGCATCTGTCTGGATGTAATTGCCATAAACGAAGGCTTTTTAAGCCTCTATGCTCTGCATTTTACGTTATAAATCTCCATTTTAATTTGAAGGGAACCTCTGGATTTCTTCACAGGAAGAGGAGGCCTTTCTATCAAAGTAAAGTTTGGCAAAAGAAGTCTGCAATTTTGGGACCAAAAAGCTGATCTGCAATATCACTAACTTGCTTATTTTTTTCAGTAAAAGCAAATGAGGGTGACCGTCCCCTTTCAGTATGTTCTCATCCAAGGTACCGTCTTGAGGACTTTCACCCAGGAGACAAGGGTTTGTGTCCCGTGTGAAACCAAAAGTCAACGTTGAGTAATTTAAAGTTTTAAGTTGCATAACCTTATCTAAGTGCCTTACGCCAAACTATGATCTTTTCCTAAACCTGACCGAGTAGTGCTTCTGTATGAGATGCCGAGGGGCGTGACAGCGCAGCGTCGGTATTTGACGACCTGGGATGAGAACATACTGGACACGGAGGGCACCAGTATCCTTGACTACAGTGTGATTTACATTTACACCAATATATCACAGTGAATTTCAATCAGATTTTCTGATGAGGAAACAGTTAAAGCCTCAGTTTTTTTCAATAGTGACCTTTCATTTTTGCAAACCTGAGTGAGTGCTTGATTCTTAATTTTCACTCCACATTTCATCCTTTTGTGCTCAGAAGTATTAATCTTTTAATGATTTAGTAATGTTTAATGTGCTATTGTTTATAGCCTTAAAAATAGACAGGAAAAGGAAGACAGAGTGAAAGGTACAGTCTCTCAGCCTGCAGCTGTTATCGCATTGGTTAAAATGTTCAGGCTCACTCTCTGTTGAAGTGCCGTTGAGCAAACCACCCACCCAACACCTCAGGTGAATGATACTGAATGTGTGTCACAGAGGGGTTTGCCTAGAAGCAGATTTCCTGGAGCGTGTGTTCGAGAGAGTCTCAACATTTGTGAAAAGATGGGAGGAGGTGTGTGAGTGGAAGAGGCGCTCCAATCTAAATGTCAAACGGCTCTGAGTCATTACAAAATGGAGGGCTGTTAAGGCCAAGGTGTGAATGGTGTGGGATTGTGAACACAGGAAGTTAGAGAGACGGCAAGTTTTTAGCCACGCTGGCGGCATGGCTGTAGGAATGGCAGTGTTGGGTCTGTCAGCTGATCGGTTTATCAGTCCATCACCTTCGTCCAGACTGAAATATCTGAGCAACTATTGGATGAATTGCCGTGAAGTTTTGCACAGATATTCGTGTTCCTCAGAGGATGAGTCTTAATGACTTTGGTGATCACCTGACTGTCCCTCTAGCGCCCACCATGAGGTTGATGTGTGTGGTTTTGAGTCAAATGTGTTGACAACTATTGGATGGATTGCTATGATATTTGGTTCAGACAGAATTGTAGTAACTCTGGTGATCTGTAGTACGGAAGCCGAGAACAGCAGTGTTAGCAATTTTATTTTTGCCGTTCTCTCGAGATATCAAAGCTCGTTTTCTCGTGATAATGGGTTAATGTATCTCGTAGTCTTTTCTTTAAATGACAAGGACTGATCTGAATGTTATCTCTAATAGGAAGACGATGCAATTTCTGCCTGTGTTAGACCTTGACTGAAGTAGAGTCTGATGCCGTGATCAATAATGGGTACTCCTTTTATCACGCCCAAGGTCAAGAGTAAAAGATACTAGGATATGATATTACTATGTGTTACGTGGTACTCTATCTGTGTAATTTCACTAAAGAAAATGTGCGAATAAGGGATGGGTATCTGGTCAAAATACTGTTAATAGCCAGTAAAAAAAACAAAAAAACAAAAAAAAAAAAACAGCTAGGACATGGGGTGAAGTGGACCCCGCTACCCAGGAGCAATGGATGGAGATAGTAGAGGAAATCTACATATTGGAAAAATTGACACTTTGTTTGAGATTATAAGAAGCACAGATGGAAGAAAAGAGGGAGAAATGGACATTTATTTAGGAGCCAAAACGGCGACAAAGACTACGGAAAGGACGACTGATTTTTTTTTTTGTTGGTCTCTTTAGATGTTCATCTGTTGGTTCTATATGTTTTATAAATGTTAAATATCAATACAAACTAAAGTGGGAAAAAAAACAAATAATGGGTACTCTTCGATCTAACATTTTCAGCTTAAATCAGTTGCTACAGTTGTCAAGACGCCATCTATGCATGCTGGCACGGCACTCCTGATCTCTGATAAACATAAGAAAGCTAATAAGAGGAAACAACCTTTTTGTCTTCTTGTGATAACAGGGTGATTATCTCGTTATCTCGAGATAACAAAGCTTATTTTCTTGAGATAATGGCATTAAAAAGAAATGCAAGCACAGCTGTTTCCTGCTTCCATACTGTAGCACCGTTATCAGGTCAAAATTTAAACTAATTAATGCTTTGGTTTATGACCAAATACCACAAGAGTATTGACATTCCCATCTGCCTCAGCTGTTAGTTATTTAGTGCATGCTAACATGCTGCACTAAGATGGTGACAATGGTAAACATACCTTCGCAACAAACATTAGCATGTTAGATATGTTGCTGTGAGCACGTTAGCTTGCTGGTGTTAGCATTTATCTCAAAGAACCGTTCAAAGAACAGTATCACGCCACAAAAGTGACTCGATAAGTCTTGTTTAATGGCAAATGCAGATATTGAGCAATCCTATATATTGTGTAGTATTTGTTCCAATTCCAAAATGTGTTATAGCAACACCAAATCCCCAAATTTGTTATTGGTCAAATCGCACACTTGGTCCACAATTTGTCATAGCACATTCAAAAATGTATTTGTTACAATCCCCAAATGTGTAATAGCAACCCCAACCTGTATTTGTCATGATGCCAAAATTTATTGTATGCAAACAACCAATATTTGTCATAGGGCCCCAAAATGTGGTGTAGCTCACCAGAATTAGTCATTGGTTAGAATCCACACATTTTGTATAGCAGCACCAAATCCCACCCACTATCCTCCCATTTAGTACAGGAACCCTAAAATTGCACATTTAGGGTATTTAGGTATACTGCCCCCCATGTACCAAACTTTGACATTTGACTTTGACGCCCACAAATACCAAATTACTTGAGATTTAGTGAATCTGCGCATATGTGAAATGGGATGCGGTTAAAAAGAGCACTCAGTCAAAGTAAAACAAACGGATAAATAAATGTTGGGAAACTGTACAGTATATTGCATATTCACTGTTGTTTAAACCACCGCTCCTGAGTGCTGGAGGTTTTAGTCGAGTCAGTGTGGGCATAAGGGCCTCTACCTCCTTTTCCGTTTCAGCCATTAATCGATTACCCCTCACTCCAGCACGACTTACTCTCTCCCCGTTGGCTTCACAGTAATGCATTGTAGCGAAAGCAATTAAATTTACAAGCATTCAGCAGCTACTACAGCCCCTACATCTGCAGGTTTTTTTTTTTTGCTCTCATATTTGTCCATTCCTCTCCAAGGCAACAGCAATATCAAACACCCTGCCCTCCTCTCCATCTCCACTTTTATGTTCTTCATGGTGTGATTCTTCGTGCTGTTCTGTTCAGGGTGAACCAGAGTGCTCGGCTCTGGGGAGGGTGCTGGAGGTCGTGACTGATGTGGGTGAAGAAAGTGTTGTCGAGGGGGTTGTGAGTTCTGCTTCAACACAGCTACCGCTTTGTCTAGACGTCGAGTTCCCGAGAAACACTGGCAGCTCTGTTCTCGCCCTTGACAGCAATTTCTGGACAAATCAGCAGAAAGCAAGGTTTCTGTATGTGTGTGGGGGGAAAAATGCACTCTTGCGTGTTGGTTGCTTCTCATCCCGAGGCGTTTTGTATCTGACATTAGAGACAGGAGACTGAGGGTCACACCTGTTGGACTATACAGACCAGGGTTTAGTGTATCCAAAACAAATGATGTAATGGAAATGAATGCAATGCAGTGCAGATATGTGCAGCCAAAGTGAGAATCAGACTCTTAAATTTGGTACTTTTAGTGTGTTTATTTATGCATTCATCTATACACAAGGACAACCTTTGTTCCTTCAATTATTAATAAAGTAAAGATGACCTTGTTGGGAAATCAAGTGGGGCTTACATACACATGCTGCTGTAGAGTAATGCTTTTCACATGTGGCTTCTGAACACAGGCTGTTGTACAACTTTACTAGTTAAACCACTCGGAACCCGATTCTTTTCCAAACACGAAAACTATGTTGTAATGGTGGATTTCTACTCGAAATGCACTCATAAATCCTTAGCAATCAAAAATATTTAATTAAAATACTTTATTATGGGTTATTTTTTCCTGTCCATTCCAATGGGCGGAGAATCTGAACGTGAGAAACCACCTAATAGTAAAAATGACAATAAATGGTCTTAAGAGACCTTTTTTCAACTAAAAGCACGAGTTTATTTCTTTTGCACGAATGGTTAAGTCATATCAATGAATAAAGTGTTGCTTTAAAACACATTGTCTATATATTTTGTACTATTTTAACAAAACTGGTAACAAAACTGGTCAGTCCAGAGTGGTTCCTTCAGTTAAATTGGCATCAGTGTCCTGTGTTGAATATTCTGTGTACATAATCAATAGGATGCATCATGCTGATTGTATCATTATCAAATCAGTCAGAATAAATCAAAACAGTATTTACCTTCTGGTGATATTTGGATCCACCGACCTTTCCAATGGACGGATGTTTTTGAAACAATCTTGAGTAAAAGCTATAAATCTTTCATTTTATTTTGACATGTATAAGTAATATAACATCTCATGTTTACTTTAAATGGTTTAATCACAAATTATGTACTTTAACAATATGATTAATAGATTAATTTAAGTTTGTGCGTTTGGGTGGAGTCAGATGACGGTAATCACAGATCTGAATGGGTTCTCACAGATTTCCGAATTAAAACTGGCATAAACAAGAGGGGAGAGTTGATGTCGCACTCTGACAGCTACGGTTGCTGTCAATGCAGCTAGTAATTTTCATTCTCATCTATTATTTTTCATTTAAATGTCTTGCTTGTTTTGGCCGAAACCACCAAGATATTCAGTCTACAAAGATATGAAATGGAGAAAAGCAGCAAAGCCTCATATTTTAAGAAGCTGAATTCAGTGAATGTTGGACTTTTTGCTCGATACTTTAAATGATTAATCGGTTAGGAAAGTTGTTGATATTCTGTTGATCAATGAGCCTATTAATCGACTTATTGTTGCAACACTTTTGATTTTGGTAGATTTGAGGCCTCATTCTGCATATTGATAATTCAAAGGAAATTCCTCTTTAGTGACATATGTTTTTTAGGTTAAATAGGTCCAATCATGGCGCTCCAGTTCTTTAAGGCAGTGGTTCCCACACTGGTGCCGTTGAGGCTTGACTGCATTGCAGGCTTTTATTCAATCCAGCTCATTTCACTAATTAGTTCCTCCTCCCTGGATGAAGACTTGCTAATCAGCAGAATCGGCCGCTGTGGTGGTTTGTTGGAATGAAAACCTGCAGACTCCGGGGCCTTAATGGCACAGGGCTGAGAATAACTTGTTTTAGAGAGTGCCAGCTCTTCTCTGTACGACAGACACGAGAGTAGACGGCGTACCTGGTGCTTCGAGCCCTGCCGGCGTGCCATTGACCCTCTGTTTCACACCAGACCTGGTTCTCACCTCGCCAACCGGACGTGTGGCGGGACTGGACTGTGCCAGACTCGTTTTTTTTTGTCGGTGGTGTGAACGGAGCTCTATTGCACAGAAACTGATTCTACACGACTTATTTTCTGCATAAACAAATGGTTTTTGGTCAAACGCATAATATTCTCTCCCTTGTAATTCTTTTGAAAAGATTTAAACGGTTTGATCCCAAAATGAGATAAAACGCTAATAGAAAAATGTATAAATACACTTTAAAATACTTGTTGGCAGAAACCGGTGCAGAAAGTGCACATTATGGGTTGCTGTTAAGAATCAGAAGACTTCTGCTTACATATTTGGGAATAAAATTCTGTGTTTTGGTAGCTGGAACGAAAGTCCTCATTTTTAATGGAGCAGTTGGCATCAATAGTCGAGCAGCAACACAGGAGACGTCTAATGAAAATTTACTGTATATCACTGGGAATTAAAGCAGTAAAAGCACCAAATTAGCGCTGACATGATTAATATGAATGTATTTAGTGGATCAGTTGAACAATTTCGATCATTCCTTAATTGTTTGAGGTCATTTATCAAGCAAATGTGAGGATTTGCTGTTTTATATTATTGTAAATTGAATATCTTTAGATTTTGGACTGTTGGTTGTAAAGAAATAGCAATTTACTGATGTCACCTTGAGCTCTGGCAAATTTTAAAGTGCATCTCTCACTACTTGACATTTTAAAGACAATCGACAGATCAGTCGATGAGGAAATTAAACGTTTAGTGCAGCCATACACAAAATGTCTTTTTATGTATAATATAAAAATAAATTAAATAATGTATAACCCTCAAAGCAATTTCAATATAAAACGGTCATGATTCAACAAACCCAGATTTAAAATTGTTTTCCAAGTTAATTGTTTTGAATACTGGAGAGGACGTTAAAACCAGTTTAGGGTGAAGCCAACGCCTTTTACTGCTCCGTTTACACCACAAGCCCCACATCGTTGGGGTTGGTTTTTATTCTGCCCTTCCCAGGCTGTTTTAATTCAGCTCTGCGAGATGTTGTTTTTAACAGTGCCAGGAGGCACCGCGTCATTACAGCATGGTCTCTTTATGGGAAGCCCTGGTATGTACATTAGAGGTTTTGTGAAGGGAGGAGGCATTAGAAAAGGGACGGGGTGGGGGGTTTGGAGCTTATGTTGAGTCACCAAGGGTTGCAGAGATTTTCTACTGATTTCATTATTTTGTACAGATGTTTTTACTATTATCTCCCCTTGTACCAATGCTCAAATATTCGGGTGATGTGTGATGATCTCATTCCTTCTTTGTTTTTTGTTTTTTTCTCTCCTTCTGTGCTGCTGTCAGATTTCAGCTCGGCCACACTTGACCGACCAAACCAAACTCTTTTTTGAAAAATCTTATCCTGCAAAAACTTCCCAGTTTTGAGCCCTTTGACATTACAAGAGAATCTGACAGTGACCTCGCCTGAGGCTGAAAAATGTTCCCCTGTCTGCACACTTGTCTCTTATCTCCCCTACTTCCTCTCTCCTGATTCTAATAACCTCTTATCTGAGAATAAAGACTCCCTTCTACCTTTCTCCTCTGCTGTTCTTGCTCTTGTCCTTGTACCTCTTTATCTTACATGGTCATTTCAGTGTCGCAGGGAGCATCGCTGTGACTCTTCTACTGTCTGTAATCTAGTAATTGAAGCATATTCTACTGTGAATTAAAACACCTGTTAATTCACCTTTACCTCTTAATCTTTTTCCTAATGGACCCCTTTTCTGTTAGTAAACATTATGTTTTTTTGTGGGCGGAGCTTAGCTGAAGGCTGAATAATTCCCTGAACTTGTTTAGCTAACTCTAGCTGTGTTTTTTAAGAAAATACGAGTTTCTCTGAATATGTACGGTTGCCTCTCCCTTTTTTTTACAATTGCCATTGCAACTTTGGCAATTATATAAAGGGAGACAACAGTTTCCTCTATGTTTTTGTCTCTGGCCGTACAACTAGCTAACGAAGCTAGCTAATGCGCTAAAAGAGTTATCACTTATTCCTCCTACTTTCCCAATTTCTGACTAGGTGCACATGACAAACCTTTAGACACATAGCGTTATCCATACCTACAACAGACAATACTTTATTTAACCTTACCTGATATGAAGTGCCATGTTGTTATTTACCATGTCTTCACTTCTTCACCTGTCCTGTCTGAAACAAACCTGTGTATCCGATGTCTCCTGAACTCTTGCAAACGTGTTTATATGTGCAATTAAAAGAGAAAATGTTCTACTAAAGCGGTGTGTCGCGTGAGTGCCCACACTCGCAACCTGCTTCATTTATCCGAGTGGGCAGACGGCTATGGAGCAGTTCAGTTCAAAGTGTCATTATCTCAGCCTTCAGCCCACGACACGCTGCTGCTCTTTTCTCCGACTTGTAACTCATTGACTACGTTTAACGGGAAGAGCTAAAGAGCTAGAAACTTCTCTGAGCCAATAATCTGAATTTCTTCCTTCCTCTTCCCTGCGAGTCACTTTAAATAAAAGCAGTGAATTGGCTGAAATGTAAAAGGCTGGTAGATAGTCCTTGTCAGACCACATGAGAGCAGGCGAGCAGGCAGGGTCTGTGGAGTTGGTGTCTGCTCGGGGAGTTGTCATTGGGAAGTTCAGCAGTAGCCCACACCCGTCGCTCCAGACATATCATGGCTGAAAGCTGCGAGGGACTCCCTCCCTGTCATCTCTTTTTCTGCCTTTCTCTTACTGCATGAAATCCTCATTTCTTTTCCTAAATTTCTTCTCCTCACTGCACCGTTGTCTTTTGTCTTCACAACCTTCTTTCCGCACCCTTTTTTCTTTTCTTTCTGCTCTTTACTTTCTTCTGCCCTGCCTCTTTTCCTGCCAACCTTTCTTTCATTTACATCACATTCACATTTGAGACGATTTCATCAGACTTACTGCACCGTGGGGAGCAACAATTTGAGTACGCTTCAAAGCAACCAGTTGTGAGGGTCGCAGCTATTGTGTGTTGATTAAATACCTACGATAGAGGCACAAAAGGAAAGATGTGAAAAGAATTTCTCTCCTTTTTAATTTTTAAACGAAATTATCTCCCTTCTTGTAACAGGTTCTTGAGGTCCAGGACGGCTTTGTATTTGTCCACTTCTGCTGATGCAGATTGCACTGTTGTTGTGATTTAATGAATTAATTCAGGAAATATTGCATCAAATAATTAGAAAACAAGACTAAGACTAAGTCTTAACTTTAAGTTTGATAATCGATTTATCATTTAAGTAATTTTTGAAGGCAAAATACCAAACATCCTCTGTTTCTAGCTTCTAATATGTGAGGATTTGTAGTTTTAAAATGTTTTTTTTAAATCAAATTAAACTGAATATTTTTTTGTTCTTTAGACAAAATACTACTTCATAGAAATTGTGGCGGACATTTTTTTAGTATTCTGACATTAATTCAGGGTTTCTCCAAAAACTACTTTTTGGACTAAATGATAAGAATAATAACAATATAATCACTCATTCTGGTGATATTTGCTGCTATAGACACATTTTGATCAGTACTTAAAAACGTGTTTGTCGCCCCGCCCTGCTGCTGTATCTAAACAGTGAAAACGCACTCGGTCCTCAGTGCTGTTTTGAAGTCACAGAAGCCGTCTTACCCAGGGTGACACATGACCACCAGCCAAACCAAAATGTCCTATAAAAAGAGCTCGTTTGTGGCCGCGGCATTTTCTCTTCCCTACGAGCCACTTTGGCAGGTAACCCCAACATCCAGAATTCCTGTTTTGTTTTTCCTTAAAAGTGTCGTTTCTGGTAAAATAGTCAAACTTCAGCATTTACTGGCTGCTGTGGCCTTTTTGACAATTTGATTTTCTGCCTGGAGCATCATGGTGTTGTTTTTCTGTCTATATTTGTCTTTTTGTGTGTGTGTGTGTGTGTGTGTGTGTGGTCAGGTGTCCAGGGTTGCTGAGCTCTGTGATTTTTAACTGATGTGTGATATCAGAGGAGCTGTTGGATACGAGCCGTTTGGCTTGTACCTCGGCCTTTTTCATCTCGCCTGCCTTGCCAAGCCGGTGGCAATACACACATTCAGGTCCAGTGTGCGAGTGTTTACATCTACTGAGAGGTGTGGGGGTGTGTGTGTGTGTGTGTAGCTAGCTCCTGACTAGCACCTTACATTTTGTTTTTATCCACAAACCAGTCGAAACATTCCCTCAATTTTTGTTTTTGTCCAATTACTGTATGTATTTGCATATTTCTTTGTGGTGTGTGTCCATGCTAGCAGGGGGGTATCCACAGCTTAGAGTTGTGTGTGTGTGTGTGTGTGTGTGTGCGTGTGCGCGTGTGTGTGCTTGCAGGATTTTTTTCCTTTGGTTAAATCAGCCAGATATAAAGTGCTGACACACACTTAATCAGAAAAATAGATATGATACGCATGACTGACTGCACCGCGAACTGTGACACACACAGTAAGTAATAAACACACTTGCGGCCTTATCAGATGTTAGGGGGCTTTTTGTGCTTCTGCCCACAGGGACTATGAGGTTTAATCAAGCAGCAGGCCTGTGTTGGCTTACTGTGGCATTAAGGATAAAAATAGGCTGCAAGGAGCTGACTCTACTGGGCAGCACAGCCACACAGCTGCAAGTCATGCTCTGTGTGTGTGTGTGTGTGTGTGTGTGTGTGTGTGTGTGTGTATTGACTGTAATGTATGTTGCTCTGAAGCGTTTGCCTCAGTATGCTTTGTCTGAAGTTTTCTTTCCTGCATTATGTTTTTTTAAAAACACTTGCATATAGCTAAGGGATTGAAAAGTGTACGGCCTCTGAATGTGGGTGTGTGGGTGTGGGTTGTTGTAGAGCCTGAACGGCAGGTATGCATAAAGAGATTTATAGGCTTTTTTGACGCTTAGTTTTTATAATTGCTGCAGGTCAGAATTCATGAATTGTTTTGTTGTAGTTGAGCTTTTATTTACAGCCTGTCTAATTTAATTTTCAATTAAGCTGATCTGAGGTATTGTTGTCAATGCATTGGTGTTAAAGGATTAGTTCACCAGTTTGTAGGGCTGCAACTAACGATTAATCTGCCGATTATTTTTAGGATTAATCGATTTATCTTTAGTCTATATGTAAAAAAATTGGGAAAAAGGCTCATAAAAGTTTCCCAGAGCCCAAAGTGACGTCTTAAAATTGCTTCTTTTGTCTAATCAACAGTCCAAAACCCAAGACTCTTAATTTACTCTCATAAATGCACCAAATCCTCACATTTAAGAAGCTGGAACAAGCAAATGTCATTGACATTTTTGCTTGAAAAATGACTGAAATGATTAATCGATTATTAAAGTACATTAGTGATTAATTTTCTTTCTATTGACTAATCGTTGCAGCGCTACCATTTTGGGAAATACACTTTCTTTCTGGTAGTGAGATGAGAAGATCAATGCCAATCTCATGTCTGTGCGTCAAGTATGAAGCTGGAGTCAGGAGCCTAGCCTTAGCCTAGCTTAGCATAAAGCCTGAAAGCAGGGGTTAACTGCTAGCCTGGCTCTGTCCAAAGTTCAAAAATATGTCTACTAATATCTATCTTTAAAGTTCAGTAAACAACATGTTGTATTGTGTTGGACAGAGCCAGGCTAATGGTTTCCCTCTGCTTCCAGTCTTTATGCTAAGCTAAGCTAAAAGGCTTTAGCTCCAAGGTTGGTATTAATCTTCTCATCTCACTCTCAAAAAGACAAAGCATGAGCGTAGTTCCCAAAATGTTGGAACTATTAGTTTAAATATGAAACTTTAGCTGAGTTTAGCTAATCGAGCTAACTATGGCACCCATGCTAGCAGACAATTAGTTTTTGTTTCTCCACTTCAGGGGCGGAAAAGCCCCTGAAACAGCCTTCATCACCATCATGGGGCACTAAAGCTCCCTTGAAAAACAGACAAATTATGGCTGGAGCCTCAGAACATTAAATTTCATTGCAGGTTTTACATTCTCCTTAAGCTGTGGCGAAGGAGGAACCTCCATCTCAGTCAGTGGGTGATTGGCTGATATCCAGTGTCTAACAGGAGCCCAAAACCGGTCAACTTATTGTGGTTGCTATATGGTGTGTGTTGCTTTGTGTGTGAGAGAGAGATTTAGGATGGGAGGGTTAGGAAGTCCTGGGAATGTTGAATCGTGATTTTCATCGGTTACTGTGTGTAGGAGAGGGAGCGGGGGGGGGACTTTGTGTGCAGAGGTGAAACATCACATGACGGTATAAAGTGAGTCTCTGTGCTCATTCACATGAGGATTACTTATCATCAGATCGTAAGCTGCTTTTTCACACAGCAGATAACTCAGCCGCAAGCTGTGAGAGTATGTTTTACTGTGTGTGTTTTCTGTCCCTGTGTGTCTTTGTATTTTGTTGTGTTTTCGTGTGTGTGTGTGTGTGTGTGTGTGTGTGTGGGCATACAGTATCGGGCTTCATCAAACTTTCATTGAGGTTGTCAGCTGAGCTCATTAAACATGAGTGGATAAAGCTGCCACCGAGTGGGATTCTGGGTAAAAATATCACCGCGTTATGCCTCCTTCAGCCTCTAGTCTGCATTGTTGCACACAAACAGTAGACGTGTGTGAGTGTGTTTGTACTTCTGTAATTATCTTCCAAGTTAAGGAGATTTGGCGGCTTCTCACTTTGAAAAGGAACCATGGATCCGTCATTACAAAGTGAAACTTTGCAGCCAAACATTGTTCAAACCCACAGAAGTTATTTTATTGAATGGCGTAACCATAACAAAGATGGTGTCTTTAGTTTAAATATTAAACTCGGTGTAAATTTCTTTCTATTAGTTAATCTATGATTTTCTCGATTAATCCAGTAATGTTTTTGTGTGTAAAATGATGAAAAAACGTCGAAAACCCAAAGTGATTTAGTTTACAGTGTTTGAAAAGCAGCAAATCCTCAGATCTGAGAAGCTACAACCAGAGAATGTTTGGCATTTCTGCTTGAAAAATGACTTGGGTATAGTTGACAATTCATTTTCTAAATAACAGCTATTCGATTATTCGACTAAACATTTCAGCTCTAACATCCTCCAACTTGAGGAGATGTGGCTCCTTCTCACTTTGAAAAGGAATCGTTCAGTTTTAGAGTTTGATTGTCACATGTTTTTAAGTGACCCCTTTTCTTTGCTAAGAAATAAACACATTTTCCCTTCTATTAAACATCACAACAGTGCATCGACCAAGGTCAAGGTAAACTTTATTAACCCAGATAGGGGAAATTCGGGTGGTCAACGTACGGAAGTACACAAAAGTCATAAAAAAACATACAGATACAATCTGGTAAAATGATTCTCTCGGTGAAATTATCAGCAATTGCCATCTTTATTCTGCTTCTTGTAGCTCTTAAAGTACAATAGCCTGAAAAGAAAAAAACTACTAAATTTTTTTTTTTGTCAAAGTTCACAGTTCTGTCTTTGCACCTGCGAAAAAACATTATTGTGAAAACACATCACTCGCACTCTGTTGGCCTCCAAAGCTGAAGTACAGCTGGAAACACCAGGAGCTAACCACCCCTGTCCTCTTGTTGGGCCGGTTATATAAGAACCGGCCTGGTTTCCTCACTGATGTCAGGGTGATGTCAGCTGTGTGCCTCTGCTGACAGCACCGACGCCCCAGGGGCAACACAACGACCCCACCCCCACCTCAACCAACCACAGAGACGGAGAGAGATAAATGACTGATGGATTTTGGAATCGGTTCCACTAGTGGGGCCGATCAAGTTAAATAGTTTGCAGACGTGACGCCACAAGCAGGCACTGAGGTTTCAGTTTGTACAGTACGACCACCAGTATGCAGGATAATCAATCATCTTTACAGTGTACTGTCGTGTTTTTTTTTCCCCAGGAAAACAGTCCAACTTCTGGCTGCACTAATAGGATTTCTGCACATTTACATATTCCAGCTAAATCTTTGTATGGTTTTCTACAACTGGCTAGCTTAAGAAATTCAAAACAGAGTGCTACATCTTTGCACCTGAGCATCAGCTGTACATACATCTGTTTCCTAAAAGGTGACACGCTCATTGTTGGGGGTCTGTCAATACCGCTTTCCCACTGCCATTGAGAGCATGCTGTGATTTGACTGTATGTCAATACGGCACATGGGTCTGATTTTCCCATCCTACCTAATGTAAAGACAGGATAGGGTTTGGTGGAAAAAGGTGAGCTACGTATCATGGGAGAGTAGCAGAATATTATTATTGTAGAGTTTTAAAATGGCCTTAAACTCAAGGGCATCCTGCAGTTTCACATCCTGTTTCACAGTAAAAGCCTTGAAGTAAAGAGATGATTATTCACTGTTATTGTGAAGCAGGTGCAGGAAGTTCTTGATTTGTAGTGACTGTGGATGATTTTAAGTGCTTAACTTAGCTGAACTTGTCTTTCTTGTATCAACAAATTATCAGCGAATCAGTAAGACAAGAAGCAGCTCCAGTGTTTTAGTGTGCTACACGGTGATGGAGCTGCAGGCACTGATTGTGGTTTTGGTGAACCTCAAACCTCCATTGTTATGCAGCAGCACACACCTTCGTCTTCATTATCTGTTGGATTTTGACGTCTTATGACCTCTAAACTTAACCTTTATTTATAACACCCAAAAGATGGCAAATAATCAACCCATGAATCAATAAAAGAATAATTGTTAGTTGTGGCCTTGTAGTGGAGTAAAGTATCTCCAGCCAGGAATTCCCAACTTTAACGCCCAGACTGCCACCTCTCCCACAAGATGAAATGAAACATGATCTCTGTGTTGGACGAGTTTTGGGTGTTAAAAAGATGCCGTTCAGGCTCAGTGGCACTTTGAACGTCAACACGTTGCGTAACTCTGAGGGGTCGTAGCTGTGAGTGAACGCAGCTTGGTAGAGGGAGGCGGTAATCATCTGTTCTGCTGGTTCTTGCTCTTTCTCATCTTTCCCTTTCATCCTCTCTCTCTCTCTCTCTCTCTCTCTCTCTCTCTCTCTCTCTCTCTCTCACACTCACACAGCCTTATTCTTCCAGCGTCCCCCTCTTTTTCCCCTCTGAACCTTTATTCGTCCCTTTTATCTCAAATCTAATTTATACTGTACCTCCTCCCCCGTCCGAACTGTAGCTCACGCTCTGTTGTCTGTTCCTCTTTTGTCAAATCAAATCCTTTCGCTCGTATTGATCCTTCCAGCAAAGTGAAATCCCTCATGATTGCAGGCCATCGACATGATTGTCAGATGCTCTCTCTCTCTCGATCACTGCTGGGATTGAGATTCATGTGATGTGTGTGTGACGTGTTTTTAAATGTGAAGGATGCCTCTTTAAAGTCCTTTTGCACCTACGTATTACCTGCCTCATAAATGAACCGAATGTTAAATAACACTTTTTCTACTTTTCCATATTAGAATATATTCCCGCAATTTGTGTCAAAATCTGTACTTTCTCTGAGTCACAACTCAGTCAGATCTCAACACACATCCTTGAGAAGTGTAAATCACACTGAAGCTAAACTGACGTGTATCATGTCTATAATTATCTCCAATGTCCCATAAATCTGCTCAGAAATCATAGAAAGACGCCCCTTATAACTCCAGAATTTGCCAGAGAATTATCACTTTTTTTCAGTATCACAGTAATCCAGCGATAGTTTCTTTCATTTAAGAAATATTGCAAAGGTACGGCCGTTCCTATCCCAACAAGATGCCGAAAAACTTGTTCATGCATTTATCTCAAGTAGATTAGACTACTGTAATTCTCTCTTCACCAGTCTTCCGAAACAATCAATTGATTAACTACATTTTGAACTACAATTAATACAGAGCTCTGCTGCCAGACTTTAGACTAGTACAAGAAAGAGAGCATTACCCCAGTTTTGGTGAACCTGCACTGGCTCCCGGTGTCTCCTCCTCCTGGAGGGTAAGATGGTGCTGTTTAGTGTCACCAGGTTTTCACTTTTCTCGAGGAGACTTGCAGTTGTAGCTGACAAACTTTTTTACTTTCCACCATCTGAGCTGTAGGTGACACCTTGTCAGTCCCCAGTGTCTGAAGTTTGTTTTATGTTGCACAGTTTATTGGATTTAAATGTCGCTGCCTAATCACAGCTCATTGACTGATCGTTTGGGAGGATGCATGTTGAAGCGAAGATGGGTTAATTGGTATGTGTGCGAGTGACAGATGGGCCTCAGGATTGCTGCCAACATCCCCAGGGTCAGTGCATCCCAAGGGACTATCCACCCCCTGCTCTCTCTCACTCACACTCACACACACACACACAAACACACACACACACACACGGACTGAGAGAGTCCTCCAATGTTTTGGAGGCTTCCTTATCTTCAGAGACCAGAAATGGATCCAAATAGATCACCCCCTTCGCATCCTCCGCCAATCCAGACTCCATATTCGCTCCTCGCTCGATGCTGTTTGTCAGCTTGTCGGTGCTCTGACCTAGAAAACCAAATCCAGATTGGAGTCGATGAGGAGGCACCTCAGGAGTGGAAGATAAATCAGGTCGATTATCATGCAGAGAAGCTCTGAGGTGTAATTTCTCACATTTGTAGCCTGAAATGTTCTCGGGGTCGTGATGGCACAGATTTGTGTTTGCCAGTATGTAAAAGAAGGCTCACAGCAAAGTGGAAGTCTGTAAATTCAGCACAAAAATCAGAGGCTACACTGAATTTTCCCCTGTATATGTTACACTAGATTTCTCTTTTGGGGATTTTCAAGTGCAGGAAATGTTCCAGAAACCCACAAACCTTTTTATTAACTCAGGAACATTTTGAACAGAGGGATGTCGTAGATGCTGTCCCCCAAAATGTTCCTGTTCCAGAGGCAGTACTGTCCTCCCAAACCATATTGCTACTTTTAAATCAACAACAACAAAATTACTCTCTATACTCTATACCGTTTTTGGGATGCGGTGGAAATTCACTAACAAATTATATAAAATTGTTCACTCACTTATTGATTGCTTTCTGGATCATAATCAGCCCAACATTCACTCCACTCCTTTTGTACAAAAGAACTTATTCTCGGTTACAGACAAATCTATAACATGAATCCTCTCTCATTAGGCCACTTTCTACCTTGAATTGTATACATGCACAAAGGAAATGGACCGTAACACAAACAAAAATTGTACTTAATGCAAGGCTACTTGTCGGACCTTTAGTAAATAATTTGCATTATTGTAAAATCTTCTGTGATTCTATCTCAGAAAATCTATATTCTTAATATGTTTGAGCCAAGCCAAAAAGTCAAAGGGTGTCGCCAGACCACGTTATGAAAAAATAAATGAAAAAAACACCCGAGTAACACGTAAAAAAGCAAATTACACAGAATACACTGAATAATGGCACTTGAGCGAATGTTCAAATGCCAAGTGGCCTTGAGCAAGGCGCTGTCACACACCACATCAGTCACAACACATCACAAAAAGTGACAAATGCGAGAGCGGCTTCTGCTTGAAGGTAGAGGGGTGGACTGAACAGGATGCAGTTGACAACCTCGTCACACTGACCCGACCCTGTGTGGCTGAAACAAGAACCCGCAGAGGGAAAGGTCGATATATATTGACGTGACTGTCCTCCCGGCGAGCCGAGGCACAGGCGTAACCGACAGCACAGCGACTGATGGGAAGTGTTGATCAGAAGCCCCCGCGGCAGGAAACTGGAACCACTTGTGAAAAAACACTTTAATAGCTGTGATGGTGCTGCTCGAGGCTCTTTGCTTATTCAATACATTTCCAACATAATCTGCGGGCTGCTGTCTGCTGGACTGCTGCTGTCTGCTGGACTGCTGCCGCCTGCACTGTTGCATGATCGCACACAGTATGTTTAATGTAAAATGACATTTACAGGTTCTTAAACAAAATAAAAACGGTCAATACTCTAAGTATGCTGTTAAGTGTATTAAAATGTGTCCAGTACAGTTGCTAGAGATTGTCTTTCTCAGCTTGCAATTAAATTATATTTTTTTTGCTTCTGCATTAAAACAGAAAAGGGTTGTTTCTGCAATATGCATCCTTTTGTGCTTTATTGCCTTTCTGTCTCTTTTGATATTTTTACTATAACAAGTTAGACTTGAATTCCAGCATTATTACATTAGTAAGCAACAATAACATTCTCATAAGGGTCTTGATGTCTTGTGGGTGCCTATATTGACTTTTTAATTGTTATTTTAATGTTTAACTTAAGCTGCAACTAATACTTATTTTTGCATTATTTATTATTTCTTTTAATCAATCAAATGTCTTTTCTATAAAATGTTGAATTGCTTGTTTTGTCCAACCAACAGCCCAAACGCCTACAATTGACTTTACAAGGATGTAAAACGGAGACAAAAAGCAAATCTTCACATTTTTGGTTAAAAATTAAAACGATTAATCAGTTATTAAAATTGCTGTTTCTTCAGCCCTGTCTCAAACACTCTGTTGTTGTCAGACGCTGAACCGAGCAGCATCTCGAGCATCGCACTCGTATCAAGCACCCTCCAGCACATCCTCCTCTTGTGCTCTAATGTTTGCTTGTGTGTTTTTCCGGACATGAACGGCTCCTCTGTTTGACCCGATGATTTTTATTTATTTATTTTTTGCATCAGAGCTGGATTGGCAGAAGGCCACTGACTTGACATTCACACAGTCATGAATGGAGTGAAATGAGACACTTGAATCCACGTTGCTCTTTTCTCCGCCATGTAAAGTTTGGAGTACCCTCTGCTTCTTTCTGCTCAGGGCTTGTCTGTGCTCCAGTTGCCAGGCCTTTTTTTTTCTGCTTCACTGCCCTCTCTTTTCTCTTTTCTATCTGATTTTATTTGTTGTCCTTCCTCGCAGCGTTTGTCAGTCCTCCACCTCTCTCATCTGTCTTGCACTTTCTTCCATCTCCTCCTGCAGCGATCCATCTCTGTTTCTCTGCTGAGACTAACCCTCTTCTTGCTGGCTGTGTTCCCTGAACCCTCTCACCCACTGAGGGCAGCATGCCTGTAAAGGTTGATGCTAATAATACTGAGGTCTCACTCCGAGCCCCCCACCACTGCTGCACTTGTAAATACTATAGTATTACTGTAGTATTACTGTTGCTAATAATGTAAATACAGTACAGTCCAAACCAGTAGGTGAACTTATTTAGATCTTATTTAAACCTTATTAACGGAGTTGGCTGTGGTTCACACTGTAAAACTGAAACGTGGAGATGATGAACTTCAATCCCGTCACGTTCAAATCTGACTTTACCTGCCTCTCTGCCTAACTGAGCCATTAGAAATATTTGAGCAAGAGAAATGTAATGTGTAGTACCTTGGAGTTGGCTTCTATTGAGTTGTTGGTGAGGTGTTATGCTGCCTTGAGGTGCAGCTATTCCTGAAACTGTGTTGTGTTGTACATTTATGCACAGTTTAAAGGGCAAACCACCGGCCGCGTGCCGTTACGTCGTGTCATGTGACATTTCATGAGTCAAAGACACTTACTGTCATAAATGACAAAGAAAAGCAGCAAGTCCTCACATTTAAGAAGCTGGAACCAGCAAATGTTTGACATTGTTGCTTGAAAAATGACTGAAACGATTTATAGATTATCAAAATAGTTGGCAATTTTCTTTCGATCGACTAATTGTTGCAGCTCTAGTGTACATTGGGGGTAAAAAGGACAGCAGTGTATTCGCACAGGATGACGTGCGCCAACCCACATAGGAAATGATAATCGCGGGTGTTTTGAAGCATCACGCCAACATGTGTTTACTTAAAAGTTGTTTCAAAGGCTTTTCTGTCCTGAATGTGTGAAATTCTGCCAAAAAAAGGGAATACATTGCAATAAAAAATACTCACTTTATTAACAAACTTTTGGTCTTTAACATTTTCCAATTAAATAAAATTCCTGAATTTTACAAAGAGTTGAATTTACCCGATACTGTAGGAACGCAATGTTGCCAAAAAATTGAGCATTAAAGTTCAATCTTGACCAACAGAAACAGTACATTGCCAAAATAACTTTCTATTACTAAATAACTAAACTTCCTTTCATGACAACAGAGCGAACTCCATTCACTGATGAAGACTGAGAATCTCTAATTGGACCTGGAGTTAAGATTTTAATAAAGTAAAACTTTATAAGTGATTGACAGTGTTTGTTTTGATCCTACCTACATGTCAATAAGACTTTTCAAAATGACTGCAACAAATATATGAAAGATGGTGAATAAAAGAACAAAATTGTGTCTTTTGGAAGCTTCAGTCGAGCGTCATCAGTATCGGCCCCACAAAAGCTCTACTGGTCAAGCGCTGTGGTATGCTGTAGCTTTCCTCTAATGACAACCGATGGATCTATGGGATCAATAGAGCTTCAGGGGAGCTTAGTGTTTGACAGCTGATGAGATCTCAAAGGATTTAGCTCCAACCCGGACGCAGTAATGGGGTGACCCATGACTCTGACCCTCACAAGCTGGAAATATTGACGAACCTTTCCATAGCTCCGAACAGGAAGAGAGAAACATGCCGCGCTGAATGAGAGGAAAGGTTTACTCGTACACGTATCAGAAAGGATTGCTTTAATAGTGATGAACGACTAGAGTTCGTTTTGCTGTCACTGACAGTATGTTAAACTCTGGGTTGCATTGCTTCTTTTACAAAAGCACATCTAAAGTTATGTAACGTGAAAACGTCATTGCGAGTTTATTAGAGAACTCTTATTTTGAAATATAAAACAAAGACACTGACTTCTGAAAAATCAGATTGTCATTTGATGAGCTTCAAATGTGCTTCTTTATGAGTTGAAAGGTCATGAACCTCTTCCAGAACAGTTAAATACTGAATTGATTAAATAAACAACAATAAAATTACAAGGCTGATAATCAAAGCAAAGAAAGGAGCAGAAAAATATGAAATGATGTTGGTGAAATGAAGAGATCTTTTAAATCTTAAAGATGTATCACCTCAAAAAAAACAGAACAAAGCAGGTCTGTAGCATTTTACAGCATTTTAAATGTCCAGGAATACACTTAAACAACCAAAAACTGATAAGTAATGATGCTAATGTGGAAGTGAAGAGCAGCAGCCGGCTGACGGAGAGCTGTAATGGTCTCTGGTCCTGTGCAAATATTTACAGGAAGATCCTGGGAGGTGAAGAGCAGTTTAAAGACGGCCTCGCATCGCCCCCCGATTATTTACTCTGGAGCTTTCCAGAGGGTTTCCTGCAGATGGTTCAGCCTTCTGCGTATTTCAGCTTCAGATTTGAGGCATCTGTCTGTTGAGTTTAGAGCTGAGTAATTGGCAACTATTTTGATAATTGAATAATTGTTTAAGTGATCAAGCAGTTGCAAGTTTCCCAGCAAAAACACCAAACATTATGGTTCCAGCTTCTCAGTTGTGAGGATTTGCTGTTTTTCTTGGTTTTACTTGATGGTAAATCAATAATGTGCGGGTTTTGAACCGTTGATCGGACAAAACAAGTTATTTGAAGACATCCAGTTAGGCTTTAGTAAACTGTAACAGGCACTTTTCAATATTTTTCACCTTTTTATAAACTACGGCTGTCACTTTTTTTCAAAAATCTAATGCGTACGAATTTGCACGCGATTCATTCGAATGAATTCGAATGCGCTTTGAATTTGCTTTGCTCGCTAGTGTCCATTTTCATAGCAAACAACACATTACTAAGCTTACTGATGGGTCAATAAGGGCATGCAAGAGGTCAAGCTGATAGGGAATTTTTAGAGCGCCCTCTGCTGGATCACAAGGTAAACTACTTCAGTCTGTTGCACTTAAGAGACTTTAAATTTTGAATTCGAACAGGTTTGAATATTAACTTTTTCCCCCCAAGTTGGGTTCTTCATGTTGACTGAGTGGTAAATGTAAGGCAGCACATTTCTAATTAGTGCCTGAAACAACTGCTGATTTAGTTTGGTTTCAGATGTTTCTGGTGGTAAATGGTTGACTGTGAGCAGAAGTGAGGAGACGAGGCCAACAAACAGGCCACAGAGAAAGGTGTGTGTGTGTGTGTGTGTGTTTGTGTTTATTTATTAGCGATATTTGCAGAGAAGTTTTAGCTTTCAGTTTAATTGCCCCTCTTTCCACACCAACTTTTTTCCCCCCTTTCTTCATCTTCTGAATAATTTCTCGCTCCCTCACTCATTCACACGTGCGCGCACACACACACACACACACACACACACACACCTTTCCCCTGTGGTGTGTTTATCTTGGCCTGCTCACACTTGGCCATCAGCATCGAGAGCTGCCTCAGTCTTCCTGGGATTCACCATCAATCCACTCTGTGCTCTTTCTCTCTGTGTGTGTGTGTGTGTGTATTATTTGACTCCTCAAACTCCATCTCCTTCTTTGGCAAAGCATCTCGCAACACCTTCCCATCGTCCGTTCCTCTTCGTCTCTGCTGTGTGTTCTTGAGTCTCTCACACTCTCTGGCTCTTTGTCTTGTTCTCGCCTCCACATTTCATTTAAATGTCTCTCGCCCAGTTATTAAATGTTCCTCCCTCACCAGCCTTCTGCTGCTGATAGATAATGAATCATGACTCTTTTAAATGAAAATCTTCCAAAACCGTTTCATCCACGCCTGCAGATCAAACACGTGTTTGGCCTCGACAAGTGACTTGACTGAAAGAGTTTATAGATTTGAAAACCACCTTCAAACATTTTAAATCTATGTGAAGTGTTTCCTGATTTATTACAGTATATTTCTGCAACAGGAATGATCCTTATTGCCCTCTCATGCTCTAAATTCTAAATTTCTGTTTGTCTGAATTACTTCCTGGATGTATCAGTCGTTACTCTCTCACCACCACTTATGGTCAGAGTGCAGCTGCTGCACTGCAGCCAAGTGGGTTTTGGTCGGGTATTATTTGACCGTTGGATTACTGTGAGTGGTCATCTGGTTGTGGTCAGAGTGATTAAGAGCAGGTTTGACGAGGCTAACATTACGGGCCTGTGCTTGGGGGCCAACCGATGCCAGCTTCTGCTTAGAGCTGCAGTTTAGATAAAACTAAACTTTACAGCAGCTTTATCCCATTTACTAATCCACAGGATCTGATGAAGCGATGGCTGTTTAGGGTGAGCACCTATCTAGAAACATGGCTGATTGACAGGCAGTGGATATATTGTTGTGGTATCAAACCAGGGTCCAGAGTCCAAATAATTCACACATTTTATCATCTTGAACCACCAGCTTTTATCCAGTAAAGAAGCCTTTAAGAGTCAACTAGAGACCAAAGCTATAAAGTTACTACTGTAACTTTATTATGTACTGTATGTAAGTTTAAGTACTTTAGATTTTACTGTATTTTTTGTAGTATGGACCCAGAAAGTGTAGTTGTTGATCTAAAAACAAACCCTAAATACACCCATTTTATGTGCAGGTTTGGGTATATAACTCAATTCAGCTTTATTGTCAGCATATTTGTGAACAACAATTCTTCTCCTTCTTCTATACTCTTCCTCCTCCTTCTTCCTTCCTTATCCTTCTTTCTCCTTCGTCCTTCTTTTTTACACTGACGTTGATTCGGCTCTGTTACTACCTCTGCTGCCGGCTTAATGGCGGAACAACAAAGTCCCCTCATTCCATGTTCATATGTTTTCTACAGACGGCGAGGCGAAACATTCCCACCTTGAACAGGCTGTATAAAAGGGGCTATAGTCTCGTCACTCCTAGTTACTACATCTTCCTAAACATTAAGAAAAACTAGAAGGTAAGAAGAGAGAGAGTTGTATTAAATTGTACAAACTAAATAGCTCAGTTGATCTTTAGAAGGTTAAAGAGGCTCCTTCGACCCACACAGTGGATCTGTTTTTGTCTTCTTTTGTCTGTCTGTCTTTGTCATGTTTTTATTTTGTTGGTGTCACACCTGCTGCGTGTCGCCACACGGGAATGATGTAAACTTTCACCCGACTGTCAGCATCGAATAATCCGACCGGAGCAGGAGGGAGAGTTTGCACGAGTCATGATGCTGCTGCTTTGTGTACAGCAAGCTTATATCGCTGTCACTTCGCTACCTGTTTGATACAGAGCTGTTTTTTTCTGCTTTAACGTTATTGGTTCATGTGTGCAGTGTTCATAACTGTGAATGTATAGAATCAGACAAATATATTATTCCAAAAGGCATATGAATGCACAGGAAAGTTAGCGTTAAGTTTCATTTTCCACATAAAGTTCTGTGCAGATTTGTCTGAATTCCGATGAGCACGTGGCTCTCTGCCAAATGATGAGTTTACAGATGCTGTTTTCTTTGTTTTTGTTTGTTGGCCCATAACCATTATGCTGCGTTCAGGTGCTGTTTGGAAAGCTTTCCATCTTGGGCTTCCGACTCATCTGCTGAATATCGTTTTGTTCACGTTCTCTCGGACGTCACAGCTAGAAGATGAATGATAAACATTAGAGGCTGCAGCTGTGCAGTTGAAGAATCTCTGGTCTCATCTGGTTAAATTATCCTCAAAAGGCATTTTTTGTAGCATTTGGCAGGTGCTCAGACTACCTCTGGCCAGCTCAGAGGACGCCACCTCCCATCACCCATCTGTCTGTGTAACCTGAGAGCAGCCGGGCCTGCTGCAGTGCTGAGTGGTTGTGGAGTCAGGCAGGCGGGCTCACAGTGGTCAGCGGTGAATGGTGGTGAGGGGTTCAGGGTCCACAGCATGGCCCGATGGACCGGTCTTCCTCTTGAACCACAGGGGAGGGGAGGAGGTTGAGGCCTGGGGGTGAGGGCGAGGCAGGGGCTGGGTACTTAAAGTAGAGCAGTAGCACCGTTAAAGCCTTATTATAACCATAAATATGTGCCTGCTCTCTCATTTTCTGCTGTTTGATGTCAGCAGCACACTTTCTGCAGCTGTTTAGCACATGAACCTTTCTATGAATGACAGCCTGCAGAGAGTTTGAGCTGGAGCTGTGAGAACGTGCAGAAACTGACATGTATTTTAACTCATTTTGTGTTTGTATCCCACATATTTGTTTAGGTATTTTGGGTCTAGTTCAGTGGTTCCCAGCCCTTTTTGACTCCTTAAAGGCCCCGAAAACACATTTCTTAAATACCGTCTTAGTACGAGTGATGAGGTCCAACATGAACGCACATCTCTGGCAAAGTCAAAGTAGTTTTGGTTGTTTAACATGATCTGTGTGTGCTCCTCTCACTGGTTTGAAGTTGGCGAGGTTCAGTTGGGGAAAAGGCATATTTCAGTGCACAGATTTTTCCTTTTTAGATTCTCATTTGAATGATTTTTAGACTCCTGGAGGGATAAAAATCCTGTGTATTTTACAAGAAAAATGCAATAATTGCAGAAAATAAAAAGACAATAAAAAAATCCCGTTGTGACTGTGATGATAACTTGATCCTGGTTTAAAAATATATAATGAAGACTAAAATCTTTTTTTTTTTTTTTTTAAAGATTCATGATCCAATTAGGGTCTGAATGGAGTCGAAATCAATGTGTTTGTGATCCATATAGTAAACAAGTTAAATAATATTTTCCCCCCTTTTCTTTCTTCTCTAGGCTCAGAGGAAGGAGGTGTTCCTCCAAGAGCGATACGGTCACTACAGCCTGACCGACCCCTTCCTGGCACTTCAGAGGGACTTTGAGTGCGGGGTCCCTGGAGGAGATAAGGAGCGGCGGCCTCTGGGCTCCAGCCCCATCTCTGTCCTGGAGGCCGTCATGGCCCACTGCAGGAAGATGCAGGAGCGCATGTCAGCCCAGCTGGCCGCCGCCGAGAGCCGCCAGAAGAGGGTAAGACACGGAGGAGGAGCCATTGCAGTCTCTATGACCAACAGTAATGGTTATGTTTGGACATAATGACTGATTCAACAAAGTCTGATACAGTCTGGTCCAGATGCCTCTGAGAGTCGGCAGAAAAAAAATCAGATCGTTTTTAGGGCTGTACCTGACTTTTACTGTATTTTGTCAGTCGAATTGGATTTGGCTGTCATTTTTTTTCATATAGATTATCAAGTGATGCTTTATTGAACTGCCATATTTTTGAACGGGGTTTGGCGTGACATGCAGGGTGACAGCAATGTTCACGTAATATAACAAGCCAACTTAGCCCTCCGAGCTAATACGTGCTAACAACGCTAACGACGGATCAGAAACGTGCAACAACTCGTTTTGCTGACACTAGACTTTAGAGAATAATGTGAATTAATGTCTAAAATAGACACACAGAATATTCCTTTCTTGAAGCCCATAAAGATCCTGATGTTCTTTACCAACCTCTGAACTCATACATAAGTTCCCCGTCAACATCAATCCCATACTGGTTAGTATGTGACACTTACAGCATTAATCTCTAAATACAGAGGAGGCTGGCAGGAATTAAGTCGTCAGTGTTATGGATTGAAGTTGAGTTTTTAACTGCTGGTGGTGCAACAGGAAAGTCAGGAGATCACCAAAATAATTAGGATTCATGCCCTTTGAACCATGATTGTCTATACTAGCTTGAGACTTTGACTCTCTTGGACCAACAGATGAACCAACATCACCATCTTTAGAGACATGCAGCTACAGCTGCTCGGCTAAAGATCGATTACATCTTACAAAATGCATCATTTATGACCTTGTGTTTATGTACGTTCAGTTTAATTGCTGTGAATCAGCAGTCCGATTAAATAAAGGTGTATATAATGAATAAAGACATGGCAGTGTGGAAGAGCGATTTCTTCTGCATGACCACAGATTGTGTTTATTTACACATTACTCAAATTCTCCAGAGGACGATGGTGGAAAAGAGAATTCTTGTCTGTGTGCGTTAATGTTTTTGCCGTATGTATGGGCATGATTTGAATTTGGAAGATACGAAAAGCACCGTGTGCATGTTGTGTGTGAACTTAATTCCTATTTTCTGGTGTGTCATTTCTGTTTTTGATGGTTGACGTGTGTGTGTGTGTTTGTCCCAGGTCTCTTTAGGATTATGTTGCCATGATTAACTGGGCAGCCAGATGTCTGCTCTGGCCCTGTCCCATTTTTTTCCCTCTCTCTCTTCCCCTCTGTGTGTTGAGGAATATGGATGTGTGGAAGTGTTTGGATGAGAGGCTGGCAGAATGAATGTGGGTGAGTTATAGAAAGGAAAATACTGTGTGAATGTGTGTGTCCTGTCCGTGAACTCTGTAATAATAACAGAGATGATGCTTTGAGCCAAATGGAACCTTTAACCACACACACACACACACACACACACACACACACACACACACACACACACACACACACACACACACCGATGAGGAGGAGGTACGGAAGAAGGAAGGGAGACGTAGGAAGTGGTCTGTTTTGACAGGAGAGCTGGTTAAATGGATTTCGGGGTTGTGGTTTAGTGTGTGTTTTTGCTTCCGAACGTACAATATCTGTTTTTATGTCAGTGAGTTCTGGCCTGATTGTGACCACTCACCACGGTACTTTCACTCGTGCTGGGTACCGACAGCAAAATGTTTTTATTAGCTTAGTTTGGGGAAAAAAATTCATTTAACAAAGCCAGCTCAATGCATCAGTATTAAAGAAGTCTGTCTAAAGTTGGAAAAGTTTCCTGATATACTTAGATTAGGTGTGATGTGATCAAATAATAAGCAGGTCAACCAAAGATTTTCCTAGTAGACTAGTCATTGAACGTTTATGATATTAATTTAATTATTTAAATATATATTACAAGCGCACGTACGAAGTGAGCTGCCTGTTAACGACGGCAAAAAGTCTCCAGCAAGGAGACTGAACATTTTGTTAACTTATTTCAACCCAGTATAGCATCGTCCCTCCCCTGTCTCCCGTCAGAAAACTCAAAAGGAAACCCTGCCTTATAATCACTCTCAACACTGATCAGAAACAAAGCTATGCAAGACGACTTTGACCTGGAGAGGTTTTTGCTTCATTTGACCCTGAAAATGTGCGTAAAAAGGAGAGGCAGCCACCACAAAACAACGGTTTACCCCTCTTTAGCACAACATAAATCACCATGTCACCACTAATTGCACAGTTGTACCTAAACGATCAACAAAAGGGTGCGAACCCATCAGGCAGGGATACATGGGTGTGTTTAAAATGACCAATGACACATCAACAAACCAACACTGCTAAAAGACACAGGCTCAGTGTACTCAGTCAGAGGAATCTTCTGGTTGCTGGGTAGAGTGAATTTCACCCAGATTGTCCGTGCTATCTTTATCCCCTCCATCCGTTTCCACTCTTGTCGTTCTCCTGTGAGTAAGTTGTTGAATTATCCATCAGGTCTTAGGCAAGCTGAAGGCAGGCATGCAGGCAGTTATACGTAACACACTCTGAATCGGTTTATGGGCATAATGAAGATGGCCCCACTCCCTCATCTCCTCCTCCATGAATCAGTCATGAAGCTGGAGGAAGCCCTCACCCACCCCCGAACCACGACGACATTCACAACAGTGACGAAGAAACACTGTACTTGTTAGGTTTTGTGGGTAAACATGCTGCCAAAGTGTTGTTGATCTTGTGTTGGGAGGCTGAATTTGGAAGCAAGGTCACGACCGCCGGTGCTGAAATTCCTTTTTCTTAAAATAGTCCTCAGGCCGCCTCCTTCGCTTCCTTCTTCTCTCATCCCCAATTCTCCACAGTAGCTGTGAATGGGCTGCTTTATTCTGCCAGCGCTGTTAGCTGATATCTTGGCGCTTCGGCTTTTCAGCTGTAAGGATAGACCCTTTTTTTTTTTTTTTTTTTTTTAAAGAAACTGCTTGTAAGCTTCATTTAAATATTCTTATCTCAGGTCCAGGGTTCACCGGTGCTACTTGAGGTGCCTCCAAGGTATCTCCCCTAAAAAGAGTTCCCAGTTTAAAATCATTATTATTTCACTCTGTAGATGAGCTTATGCATATGGATGACAAGTATGAGTAAAGGTTTTACACACTCTGCTGTGGTTATCCTTGCACAGGAAGGTTAACCTCATTATGTTGCATTAAATCAACTCTAACTCTGCATTCAGACCAATAACACTGACTGAAAAATAAACCCATTGCCTTCTTGTTCATTTTAATGAGAGTACTGCGTTGGCACTGAGGAGTTGCTGCCACATAAGGGTCCTTCAAAGAAAAAATTGCAAGGTCATCCAGGAAAAGCGCTGATCCTGGCTCAAATTTAGCCACAGTGGATTTCAGCATCATCCAGCAAGGAAGGGCTATTGTCAGTCTGGACATGGCCTAATCCAGAGCCTTGAAATTAAAACTTTTAAGGCTAAAGCTTGAAAGTTTCCTATTTCAGATCCTTGTCCTGGATTCAAACAGGAGAAAACTGCAATTACTCCTAGTTATCTAGCAGCTACTGTTTGTAGATGAGTTGTTATACTTGGCAGCTCCCAGTGTGGACGTAGTTGTATGAATGTGAGGCAGATGCTAAAAAACAGTCTTCATGCACTTTCCTGATTAAATAAAAATCAGTATGACCTGTTGTTCGACCACGTCAGAAGGCAAAAGTGTTTTATAGCTTTCAGCTATAGGTGAAAAGCCGGCCGTCATAGAGAGGAGTGAGACTTGCTAATTGTTTAAATATGGGGCACACACATTCAAACCCTGCGTACTTTCTCACCTCCACACACCTGACCAATTGCTGCATGAAGCGGGTGTGAATGTCAGATTTACGATTTCAGAAATGATCAGACTCGGCCTCCCCAATTCCCAAATCGTAATGTTATGCGGGGGGTGAAGCTGTTTGACCATCCATAAAGCACTTCTGTTCAAGCATACTGACCCCATTAAGAGCTTAAGAGGTTGAGAGATCTTCAAAAGCTTTTCCAGCACTGCATTTGGGTCACTTAATTGCCATACATATTTTGAACTCGTCTTAATCCTGCGTGCTTTCAATCTGCCCAGTGTGTCGCCACCTTTACAGCATCCCTAAATTTGTTCTTCCGAGGCATTAGGCTGACTTATAACAAACATAATCCTCACCCAATTAGCAGCTAGTCGTAGCACCTCCTTTTGAGCAACGACTGGCGTTCCCTTGGCGTTCCCCCTTTTCCTTATAAACCTCTCGCTTCTCCTCGGCATCAGCTGGTGGTGATATGTACTCCCTGATGGTTTTGGAACGGGGAGTGGAGGAGGGGTTGTTTGGGACAGGGGTGGCAGCGTGTCGACTCTTTTGTTCGAGGCTTGTTAGAGAGATTGGGGTCTTGGCAATTGGGTGGAGAGCCCCGGTTAAGCCTTGTCACCCTCTGTGAAGCCAGCTCTGACCTAACAATAGCAGCGCCGCTCCACATATAGAGGCCAGGGCTTTGACAAGTCATCAAAATTCAACCGTATGCAGAGACATCTCTCTGAATAGATAAAAAAGACTCTTTATAAAGTGTCTTTTTGCATAAATATCTGCTTATCCATCTATCTTCCCTGTCTATTTAATCGAGCTATTTTGTCTGGCTCATTTGATTAATTTGGCTCGTCTATGCTATTCTTGAGAAAATCGTTCAGCTCATTTTAGATTTGTGACTAACGAATGACCATGTACTCAAATTTGAATGGTTGCATTAGCCCAGAAGGCATGCAGTTGCTTTTTCTATCTAATACTCAATTACAGACTAAATTGAAACCCAAAGTTTTCTGCGTTTCTTCAGGATTAGGAAGATTGGCAGTATTGTCACACAGATGGGTTGACAATGAGACAGGTGGCATGAGGGTTGCAGCTAATGTGTGTGTAATATATGTCTGTGGAAGATGTTTCACATACATGTGAGGTTTATGCAGCTTGTACAGTATGTACCGTCTTCATGGGTGGTGGTTTGATTACAGGAAAAGATGTCAGTGGATGCTGTCAGTGTGTCACATGCGTATCACAGTCATTTGGTAATTCTGTAACTGAAGACAAACTTATTTATGTGCTCTTGTATCTTCTGCTCACATGCAATGCTGAGGCTAGGGCTGCAGCTAACAATTATTTTTGTATTATCAATTGATTTGTGGATTTATTTTTTCAAGTAATTAAGTGTGTAAAATATCAGAAGATTCAATTTGCAATGATTATAAAACGAAAAAGCAGGAAGTTATATTGAAGAAGCTGGAACTAGCAAGTGTTGGCCATTCATTTTCTGTCAATTGCCTAATCAATTAATCCATTAATCATTTCAGCACTAAATAAAGAAATGTTTGAACTGCGCTCCTGACTTTGTGTGTATTTTTTCTTCCAGCTGGAGATGGAGAAGCTGCAGCTCCAGAGTCTGGAGCAGGAGCACCGCAAGCTGACGGCGCAGCTGAAGGACGAGCGCGAGAAGAACAAGCACATCGTCATGATGTTGGTGCGTGAGTGCAAGCAGCTTGCCACACGGGTGGTAGAGGAGTCGCAGCGCTTTGACGAGCTCCAGGCTCGCTTGGACGAGGAGAGTCGCACCTCTGGCCGGCTGCAGGAGGAGCTGAGCACAGAGCGGCAGCGTAGCCAACAGATGGAGGCCAAGATGGAAAAGCAGCTGTCGGAGTTTGACACAGAACGGGAACAGCTGCGTGCCAGGCTGGGCCGCGAGGAGGCCGAGAGCCAGAGTCTGCGGCAGCAGGTGGAGCAGCTCAGGACTGAACAGGGCGATGGGAAGGATGGTGCCACTGTCGCCCAGCCTGCTGCTGCTGCCACCGGAGCAGAACCTGCTGCTGCCACCAGCACGCCACCCATACCTAAAGCTCTGACGTCTGTTTCCGTAGCCACAGAGCCCATCAGCTCTCGAACAGCGTCTTGCCAAACGGACCTACTGCCCACTGAGGTGGAGGGTCCCAAGAAGACCCCCCTCACTATACCCGTCAAACCAACCCCTGCCAATTATGTGGGCCTGAGTCTGCCAAAGACGACTGGCCGGGGGATCGTCCACAGCAGCTCAGGAGGACTGGCACAGACAGAGAACGGCTCAGAAGGCCAAGCCCCCCACGGTTTACCCAGCGGAGTCAGCCCCCGTGTCCAGGCGGCCCGCTACAAGTTCCAGGAACAGGACCAAAATGGCACGGCGTCCCAGAGTCCTCCGGCCCGTGACCTCTCCCCCACCAACCGGGACAACTTTGCCGCCAAGCAGCAAGCACGCCACACCGTCACACAGGTCCTTTCGCGCTTCACCAGCCCTCCCGCAGGAGGTGCCGGATCCCTGCGCCCAGGCCTGCCCCACTCTGCCTCAGAGGGAGGCCCTTTTCCCGGCCGCCTGAGCCATCCCATTGGCATCAAGTCGCCTACGGTGGCCAGGATCGACCGGGGAAACCCTCCCCCTATCCCTCCCAAAAAGCCAGGGCTTTCCCAGACCCCCTCTCCTCCTCATCCACCCATCAAGGTGGTGGGGGACAGCAGCCGCTCCTCTGGGGCTGGGCTAAAACCGGCCACGCCCCAGCTGCCGCCTAAACCCGCCCTGGACCTGGTCCCAGCCCTGACGGCCTCTCAGGTGGGTGCCTGTTCCCCCTCCCGCTCCCCGGGGCCTGGCTGGGGCCCTCAGCGGCAGCCGGCAGCAGCATGTGCAGAGTGCCCCCCCGTCGTCAGTCCTGCCACCACTGTCAGTAGCCCCTCCTCCATAAACTCCCCCTCCACCTCCTCTTCCATTAGTGCTCCATCCTCCTGTAGCCCCCGTGTCTCAGCAGGCAGCCCCCTGGCAACAGCATCAGGTAAAGGGGCTCCTCCATGCTCCATCTCCCTCCAGTTCTCCCCACTGCCTCTTTTCTTCGACTGTCTTTCCATGGCGCTAGCATAGCATAGCATCAGGTCACAGGGACCACAGGAATGCAACGCAGAATAGCACATGGGTCATTGCAGTTAATGTCACTGACTCTATCCCTCAACCCCAAATTACCTTGCAAGATCTGATGTCGCTCACTGCATTCTCTCTCTACTCATCTCTCTTTTTCTGCCCTTTAATATGTCCTCCCTCTGGGCACCTTTTAGTCTCCCATGTTGTCACGTTAAGCCCTGTCGGGATCAGTATCAACAGCGGACAGTGACAGCATGTCGCCAACATGTGCCTGACTAGAGGTTAGCTATCCCACAGCAGAAGGAGCGTGTCAGGGTGAATTGAGGCAAAGCAGATGGTTCCCCTCTCATGTATTCAGATTGGTTTGTAGGCCTTCCTACCGGTAACCCCTATCCTCTCTGAAGCTGATGCCAGAGGCTGCTCTCTCCTCCCCTTCCCTTTTCCATCCTCCAGTAGCATGCCATGACTGCTCTTCTACTTCCTGCACTCTTCCTGTTTCACCTTCCATTAACTCATCCCACTGGCCTCCTGTCCCTTCTGCTTCCTGTGTCATTGACGGCTCTCTGTATGTAATTCAGTTTATTTATATTTACCTTGTGATGTGCCTTTTAGTGCTATGCTTGGTTGTACTGTGTAGTCTGATTTAAAGAATAATTCCAATTTATTACAACTTTGGTATGATTTCTGTAGTTTTGGACATTATTTCTAACTGTAGTAATAACGTTGTACTCACTATGATCTCCCACATCTCGGCAGGTGAATTCCTGAGCTCAGGGGCCATGGCAACATCAGCCAGGTGGGGAAAGAAACACGAGCAGTCAGACAGGTTTGGAAGAGAAAACAAAGGCCAACAGAAATTATTACCCAATTATTATTAACGTCTTGGTTAAAACGTGCCCTACTTACTGTGCATTTCAGTTGTGCTCACTTTTGGTTTCTCGTCCAAATTAACCGGTTTAGATCATTTTAATTTATTTAATTTAATTTAAACATGTTTCTTTCCCAGTCTGACTTATACTTAGTAGTATTGCTGTGTTCCTTGTTATCATATCTGAAAGAAATGATGATGACACCTAGGAAAACAAGACCCGAGTTGTAATAAACTGGAATTATCCTTAAATGTACCTGTGAAATGTGACAAGATACATTTGCATTTTTGAAAGTCTTGTTCTTTGCATGCAGATGTATCCCGATTTGGAAAAATATATTGCTCTTCTATCTAGTCACAAGTGCTTTGCCAAGAACGAAAGACCTAAAATGAGTTGGGAAAACAAATCACTGAGAATGTAGCGCTCCATTGAAACTTTTGCATTTTATTGCAGCATCTCCCACTTACAAATCTGATATGGTGGTGGAGTAGTTTGGGGAAATTCTGCTACGTCCCAGAGTTTTAAAGCAGGTCCACAATCTCACTTGTCAGCAGCCAGATATGTTTTTGTAGCCTTTGTACTTTTCCTATTCCCCACCACCACCCACTCAGACAGAAAGTGCAACCATAAAGGCTGCCATTATCTTATCTTATGTCCTTGAGATTCTCTGCTGCACTTTTTCTTTAGTCTTTTGGATCTCTCCCTCTTTTTTTTAAATTTTTTATTATCAGTTTGTGAGACTAATTTCTGCACTGTAATTCTCCATTCTGCCTTTTTCTAACCCATTTTTAACCTTCCCAGTTCAGAACAGCCGTATAAAACCATGGTTAAAAGTAGCATCTCTAGCCTTTTAGCATGAAGCTGTTTAGTTAGTAGTTTAAGCAAAGTTGTTGGTTTAGTAATTAGGTCCTTTTTCTGTTCTTTACTTCATCTGTTTGTTGTGCTTAATCATTTAAAATAATATTGTATAATTGCAACAGTATCCTTCTAAATAATGTTTGTATTTTTATTTGTCCATTGTGTGAATGTTGTGGATGAATGATTGCACTGAAAGATGAATGCCATCTATCATGTCGCTATTAATCTGATGCGATGACAGACTCTTTTGTCCAGGCTGCAGCACGCTTCACATGTTGATTAAATTACAGACATTTTATTAGAGGGTTCCCCTGGAAAAAGCTTGGAATTGAAGTTGTATTTTCCAAGGCAGGGGAAAAAAAATTTGCATATCCCAAAGTTCCAAAATATGTAGATAGTAAATACAAAATGATCCATTACCACAGTAAACAATGTACGTGATGTGTTGTCCTGTTTTAACTACTTTTTCTAATTCGCTTAAAGGACATTTAACTGTGTAACAGTAAATGACATTCATTTATTTATGTCACTTTTTAAATAAGTGTCATTTCCTTGAGAGGAAATTACCATTAACATTTAAACTCTGTCCAACTCCCACAATCACAATTTCTATACTACACATTTAAAGGACATTTTAAGGTGGTAATCAGGAGTTGTCAGAGGTTAGATAAGAAGGTAACAAGAGTTTACAAGAATTTAGTTTAGAGTTTTGGTTGAAGAGATATTTCTAGCAGCAGATCTGAAGGGAGAGGTACTCACTGGTTGAGTAAAAGGAGTGGAGCCTTAACCTACAGTGTTGCTGGATGAGCTCCAGCTAAGGCGAAAACAAAACCTCAGTATGTCACTTAATCTGTCGACCTGTTTTTCCCCATAATCCTCCCATAATCCTACTGATTTATTCATAACACAACTAAACCACCACATGGGATTTAGCCAATAATAGCTTCAGGCTACAGCTACAGCTGAAATACAGTAAGTGCACCTACCCTTACTAGCATAGCAGCTAGCAATTCCCGGCAACTAATTCAATATTGGTATCAATAATTACATCAAAGTGTGTATCAGGGTTGCCAACTTTGGGTACCTGGCTGGAGTGAGATTTTGATGCCATGGCGTGGGCTTAATCACTTTATCACGTGCACATATTTGGACTCAATTCTCCATCAGGGTTTAAAAAAGTATGCACCTTACACATGTGGCGGGAGCGGGACCTTATGTTGTAGGATTTAAGGATATTGCCTGACTAAGCCACTTCCACCCTGGGAAATACTCACAATTTCACAATATTAGACAAACACTAAAGGGCACACAGTTCATTCACTAATGAAAGTCAAACACTACTCCAATATCAGAACTACACCGTTTTATTGAATGTTCACAAGTAGCTTAGCAAGAACCAGAAATAAACAAAAAGAAACAAAAGAACACAGGAACCTCTTACTCTAGACACATACTGACATAGCCAATACATGAACACACACACAGACAAATCTACACATGACCACACATACTCACTTAGCTAGATATATACATGAATACTATTTCACTCACTCAGCCAAACATGAACACTCATTCACTCACTGACTTGCTTGATCGCCTTCTGGGCTTCGCGCAGGGTTTAATGCCAGATCAGCTGTCCGATCAACACGGCGATAAGCATCGCGGACCGAACAGAGTAAGAGCCCATACTCATAGAGTGGGGGTTACACTACGTAACCAACGGTACGTCCGTTCACGTGTTGCTATCGCGGTGTTTTGGCGTGAGAATTGTTTCGGGAGCGTGAGAGCGCGAGACAGGACGTGAAAGCGTGTCTCACGCCAGAAGCGTGAGAGTTGGCAACCCTGGTATGTGTTAGTTGTGTCTGGTGAAAGGTATTCAGACGTTACTGGCTAGCAGTGTTAGCTAGTGTAACTTCTGCTAGTTAGCTTAGCTAGCTAATGTTTCGAGTCGAGCTAGCCTCAGTAGCACATAGCTTGGGTGCTAAGTAGCTGCCCTTCTTTGCCAGTTAGCTAACATTTTTGACTGACACTTTTCTCCTTTGTTTCTCTCTTTTAAGGTTGTTAAAATCATCCTATTCCACAGTCTGACAAAATCACACTGTTTGCAGTATATTCTGTATCATCTTGTTCCAACGCTTCATGAAAGCTATATGATGTTTACACTGACTTTAAGATCAAACCCAAGACTCCTTGTTTGGGAATATTGGAAATACTGTAGATATCCTTTGCCTCATTTTATAAACTTGTCCCTCAAATTCAGCCTGACATATTTGGTACCTTTGGGATCTCAACTATAATTTAAAATAAAGATGTGGCAGGTTTGAACAAGGTTTGGCTGCACAACATGAGCTTGTACTCACTGGTTTGTTAACAAAGCAGCCGTCTACTGGGGTTAATACAACCACTGCTCCCATTTCTACTTTGGAAAAGGTTTATTTAACTCCAATCTACTACTTTATTCCTGCCTGCTGCTCAGACAAAAGAGACTGTACTACAGTATGTGCAGAACTGAAGTGTGCTCTCCTTCCCGTCCACCTTCTTACACCCTTGTTCTCCCATGCTCAGCACTTCTAGAAGCTTCCTCTTCCTCCTGCTCTTCCTCCTCCTCTTAGTTTAACCTGTGCCGCTCCTGCTCCTCCTTCCCCCTGCAGGCTGGTGTCCCTCCGTAGTCTCCTCTCTAAGCGGCGGAGGGCCTGCTGCCCTGGACGGCGGGCGCTCCCTGCTCCCCCAAGCTGCTTCCCAGGGAAATGTCACTTTATTGTCAATGCTGCTTAACCAACCAGACCCCACCACCACCACTACCACCACCACCATGTCCACCAACACCACCTCTACCACCGCCATGGAGAACAAGCCCAATCATCTTGACCAAGACCACCACCTCTACAACAACCACAACCAAACCTCTGCCTTGTTTGCTGCTGCTCAGAATGGACACACAGGTAACTTGAGATATGACTAATCAATACTGGTTGGCTGGTTGACATTTAAGTGGTAAAATTAAAGGTTCTGCAGGTTTCGGCCATGATAAAGGTAGAAATGGACAAAGGATTGCTGTCGTCTCATTGCCTTAATGCAGGTGCATGCTTTTTTTTAGCAACCTGAGACGAGACGAGACGAAAAAACATGGTTTACAATTTTATAGGTTGATTCCAGTATTTTTAGACTCGGTATATAAAGATCTGACTAGTTTTATGGCAAAAATTAATGAAGTAAATAAATAAATTATATCATTTAACAATCAGAATTTCATTCCTGACATATTAGAGAAGGCTTTCAAACTAAAGCTAAATGCTTTAAATTGTCATGTTGGAAAAAATGAAAGATTTACTAGTACTAATTAAAACATTGTACAGACTTCAGGTCAAAATCCTCTTGGAGGTGGGTGAAGTGGAACTCGTGACCTTCAAAAAATCATGGCTATGGCCCTAAATGCAGATATTTCTTTTCAAGTAAGCGATAATACACTTGTGATCCTCACAAAGACACAATTTCTCAAACTCTTGGATACATAATATTAGTGTAGGACAGCAAACTTAAAGTAAGTTAAATTGTGTATTTTTTTCCTGCTTTTCAGCATTTTCTTTTTACTGCACATTAAAGCAAAATAGAAAAGGAAAACAAATGTACTCTGCGTTCAATACGACAGTACATTAATTGTAGTTTGCTCTTGTTTGCCTTTACCAAGCTTTATGTATATATACAATATCTGCAAGTGTAACTATTAGTTCTTTATTATCCCACTGGGGGAAATTCAGCTTGCAGCAGAGCACAGATAAACAATGACGGTACGCACATAACGGTACAACAACAATATGTGTGTTTGCAGTTGTGTCTTCATAGGTGCCATGTGAGATTCAATTATATCAGTGTCACCTGCACAAACAAACGGCATAAAGGCTCTAGAGTTTGAATTAACTGCTGTAAACATGCCTGCGATAGTGCTTTTCTCCTCCGTCAACAGCCATCATGGAGTGGCATTTGGAATAAAGTAGGTTCTTTTCTCAGGTGTGACTCTGAAACCGCAAAATATAAAGCAGATCATTGCTGAAGAACCAGTTTCTCAGTTGACTTCCTGTTAAATGAAGAGTAGAAAGGAGGTCTGCATTGATAAGATACTGGGCACAATGGTTAGACACTTTATGCCTCCACAAAGGGGATTTTTCTGTTTTAGTCATTTAGTTGTTGCCCTTTTCCAGAGAAGCTCACAGTGAGAGATAAAGGGTTGAATATCTTGCAAAAGAAACACGACTTAGATCCATCAAACCTGTGACATTTGTGTTTTTAAGAGATATTCTACCCATAAAACCTCCCTGCCACCTGGTTTCTTTTCTATAGCTAATAGTCTCTGCAGAAACATAGTCTGAGATTGTCCTTTCAGCCAGATGAAACATCATTTTGTGCTTTTGTTGTCCTTCAGCTTGACTTGTAGTATAATATGCTTTAGTGAAAAAACCAAGGTCAAGGTTCTGTAAGGTTTTAGCATCTCATACACAGTATATTGTAGTTAGAAAATGAACAGACTAACTAGTAGTGAAATGCAACACCCAGCATCAGAGTAGCTTGTTTAGGGGGATGTCTAAAACATGTTTCCTTCAGAAAATGTGCTTGTGCTTGACTTGAGGCATCTATTTTTCCGATTTTGACTCTAATTGTGATTTCTTGTGCAGTCTAAGCCAAAATGGTTAAGCCGATTCGTAAAGCTAACCCCTAAAGACCAAAGCATTGCCGAGCAGCTACTTGGATGTGCCTTTTGCAGCTAGATGAAGGTGCAGTGAGAGGACAAAGACCTGGTGCTGATAAACACTCTCCATGTGCTGTTGTAAAGCCTGTAATTGTATGAGCTGCGGCTGATCCCATTATGTTGGCTGCCATTAAATGAGATGGACTGTCATGTCTGGGTAACCTCAGCACGGATGCCGACTACAGGCTCGTCCATCTGACTGACACGCGCACACACACACACACACACACACACACACACAGAATAATTAATATATGTAGACCCATGTACACACACACACGCATACTGCAGGTCTATTAGGATTTGCTTCCCTGCTGAGATGTTTAGTAACACTCTGCCGGTCGAGGAGCGTTGATCCATGAACACGACTAACAGAGCTGGTGGACAGCTGTGCTGAAGGCTGATTGGTGGATCTGCACAGAGAGGACACACACAAAAACACAGACTTTCTCCGATCAGTATTTCATTGTCCGTTTTCCTTCTCGTGTAATTCGACCTGACCTGCGCAGTGGCTCGTGGGAGAAGTTTGCCTTCAGGACTGTCCGCCTGGAGGAAATTCCTGAAGGCAAACTTCTCCCAAATGTCTGCACGGGGCCTCTTGGCAAAGATGAGTGAGGACAGCAAATGTCGAAAGGTTGACAATTAAAACGGATGAATTTGCCTTTATTTTGCCACCTCACACCAAACCTCTGTGTTTAATTTGCCCAATTATAATCGCTGTATGCGAGGTTGCTAATATGCTGTTATGTACAGTGTACGTTTGTGGTCATTTACTCTGAGATGTTTTAGTAGTTTCTGTGTCGTTGTAGGCTATAATCATTTTATTATGTTGAAGCTTCACGGTGTACAGTAAGGCTACTAAATTATTATCTTTCTCTGTCAGAGTGTGTGAAGCTGCTGCTGTCTTCTGGATCACCTGCTGATGTATCCGATGAAAATGGATTCACTCCTTTACACTTTGCTGCCACCCACGGCCACAGCAGGTGAGCTCATATGGGTCTCCCTCTTTTATTGTGACTCCTACGTCCTGACCCGCCACACACACACACACACACACACACACACACACACACACACACACTCTCTCCACAGTTTTTATTACCTGTGATAACATTGTTTTGACTTCCTGACATTCCCTAGTGGCTAACCCTAACCTAAACCACTGCATGTCCAACCCCAACTCTAACCCCGATCTAATACCACCTCCAAGAATATCCTTTTACACATTTCCCTTTGTCCCTTCTGAATCCCTCTTTTTATTCCTTTTACTTGTTTTGCCTATCATTTTAAACCAGTTATGGTTTTAAATGTTAAATTTCTTTTAACCCCTAGAGGAAAGTGTTTTTTTCTTTTAAGAGATTTTGTATTAAGGGATCACGTGACCCAGGGAGCCAATAGGAAACCAAACCCAAGAAGAAAAAATAATTATTTGACTGTATCCTACCCCCAACCTTTATCTAAGCATAACCATTTAATATTCCGGCGCAAGACGGGAATGTTCCTGAATGTAGCTGCATGTGTGAATAGAGAAAAAGCTTATCCCAGTAATTTACTGGGGATTATGTGTGAAAGAGTAAATGTTAGTGATTCTGATATTATCCCAGTATTTTATGTGTTTTCAATCGATGACTCACTCATCACACATATTTTGCTGAGAGGCGAGCACAGCTGGAACCTCCCATGTGTGAAAAAGCACCGCCGGAAGCCACGTTGGGTTTCGGTGCCAAAAGCAGTACCGGCATGACTGCTCAGGAGGGGATTTTCACTCGTGTCTCGTCCCACTCCCATAAATACACTCCTGTCTCGTCCCAGTCCCGTAAGAATGACCCCCGTCTCGTTCCCGTATTGTGTGGCTGCAACCAAGCAGCCCCCAGAGCAGACAGGAGAGAATAAAAAAAGACAACAGAACGACTAGCATTATGTTTATTCACATTAGAACAGCATATTTACTGTATATAAAAACTGAGCTATTGTTATCATGATTCCCGTCCCGCCCGCTCCCGTTGACTCTTTTTTCCTGTCCCGTCCCAGTCATGTGATGAATGGTGAAAATTGACTCCCATGCTACAGAAATCCCAAAAAGATGTCAGCCTCTACTGCTCGGTACCATCACCACACCAGTATGAACTGATGGCTTTGTGTCACGCGGTCCAGGCCGCCAGGTTGAGAATAGCTCTGCATCACTCGTGAAGCTTTATTGGGGGATTTCCCGCAGCTACAATGAGCCCAGTGCAGGACTTCAACTGGGCAGCTGCCTCCTCAAACATTCACTGGAGCTCTCATTATTAATTATCAACATTGAGGGGAAACATCTGCTCCTACGCAGCATACACAGTCAGTTCTGATCACACGTATTGATCCTGATGGATCAGCGGGATGAATCCCAAGCTCCTACAGCCGCAGAGGCTCTTGTCAGCCGTAGTGCTGGTGTGTGTTTGTGTGTCTGTGCTTGCCAAAAACACGATGCCCGGGACCAGCTGGGGAATGTGCAGTGTTGTAATATCTGATCACAGTGTTTATTTATAGAGTGGGATATCCAGAAGGCATGCTGACACACACACACACACACACGTACATACTGCGGGTTTATTTTATTGGTTTAAGGTTGGTTTTTTTCGGTGGTCGTGACTCAGTGGTCGTGTTTAGCAGACAGGCTCAGTTTTCCTCCGATGATCTGCTCTCTTACTACTGGCGGGGGGGGGGGGGGGGGGGGNCTGATTGATGTCTTCTCTTGTGTCTGAACAGGTGCTGCTCGGACTCACAACTGAAGTGTGTATGTGTGTAACCACTGCATATATTTCTTTGTCTCTAGATACAAGTAGAGTAGGCTACAGCACGTGTGTGTCATATTAAGTACGTGTTTTGGAGCCTGATTTTTCTTTTAATGCCAAAACCAATCAATATTTAAGAGTGATATGAATCTGACAACAGTGTATGAGCTGATATTTGTGTTTTTGACCAAAACAAATAAGCATCAGTGGAAAGATACCTGGTTATTAAAGCGTTGTATTGATTTTACAGCTGAAAAATAAACTTTATTGTCAAAGATGAGATATTATAGTCCATATAAAATGATCAAAAATGTAATCGTCTCCCTCTCCCTCTAGCTGTGTTGAGGTGCTGCTGGCTGCAGGAGCTGCTGTGGATTCGGTGGCGGCAGGGGGACAGACTCCCCTCTTGCTGGCCTGTGAGGCAGGAGGCCTGGACTGCGTCCGGGTCCTGCTGAGCGCCGGAGCCGATCGCTCGCGCACCACCACGGTAAAGTCTGCTCACCCCGCCACACTGGCCATTGGCCGTACATGTACTGCATACGATTTAAACATCAGGAAATTAATTATTGTTATTGTTATATTATTGTTTCTCATGTGTTTTTCTGTAAAATAGTCAGCACATCCCAGGTGAGTTTAAAGTTTTAAAGTATTAGCTTTAATTTTAGTTCCTGAATCTGGTCCAATGAGTGTAGGCGACGTCTTTCAAAGTTGGTTTTGTCGGAGGTGTTACAGAGTGAAAATGTAGACTGATTATCTGATCACTGTGTATTTACTTTTTACAATTTTAGGATAAAATACAGACAATAAATAGGAACAGAAACACAGGAATGTAGCTTAGCAATTCAAATTTTGTGGATCGTGTGTCCTTTGATCAGTCACTGCCACCTACTCTAGACATTACTAATTTTCCCTATTTTAAAAAAATATATTTCTAGAGTTTAAATCTATTTTGATAGACTGTACTCTGAGCAAATACTCGGGGGAAGCGAACAGAATAGTCCCTGTGTTTCCTCATTTAACCCGCCGATTCTCACATTTTGTCACTTGTTACTAACACTCTTCACTGTTTCACACTGAGCCTGCTTCACATAAAGGATTTAAGTCTAATCTTGGGGGTCTGATTGGTGCAAGCTAATTGATGTATGGGCTTCCCAGGTCTCCATGGTAACCATAGGGGTACCTGTTGGTTGCCGTGGCAGCATGTGATGAGACCCTATATTTAGTTCTACATTTAGCCTTTGCTTCTCCGCTGAGCAATAGAGTTGCCAGAAGTGTCTATAGCGTATCTGACCTCTTCAGCACACATTTAATATTGGACTCCACTATTGGCCAGTGTGTTGGGTCAGATGTAATGATTTGAGGAGGAGGAAGAGGAGGAGGAGGTCTACACTGGGTTAAGAGAGTGCAGTCTGAATATGCAGCACAGTCAGAGATCATTTTTGTCAGTTTTTATTAAAAAAATTTTTTATCCTGGAGTTGGTATTAGTGTTCGTTTTGAATATTTAAGAACTTTTGAAAAACTGATTTAAAAAATACAAAATAGACATTCAACATAAAAAAAATCAGGATTAAAAAGTACTCAGCATTTGATTATTTGCATTTTCTCACAATTTTTCGTTTCAATGTCTATTACCAGAACCAGCTTTGGTGCTTTACTATAAACATTTTATTGTGAACCGCAGTGATCGGTGTCCTCTTGCAGCAGAAAACACAACTTTTGTTGGAGTGGAGGCATGAAGTGCAGGTGGAAATCATCTTAAAATAGTTTTGTTGTGGTCAAGGATTCTGGTAAAATCAGTATGAACTGAAAACACTGAAACTTGCAGTTTATGTACCATTATGTGTGCTTGAATGTTTATGAACTATAGCTCAAAACATCATTTTAGTAAAAAATGTAGCAAAAATGCCTAAAATTGCATGTTTTAAGTTTTTAAAAAGTGAATATTTACTGGTTTCCTCAGTATATTAAAGTAAACGGAATGTTTTTGGGTTTTGGACAAAAAACTAGACATTTAAATATGTCAGTTTGTACTCTTGGCCATTTTTCACTATTGGAGACATTTATAAATATCTGACATTTTATAGACCAAACGAGAGAAAATAATCGGCAGACTGATCGATAATGAAAGTAAGTGTTAGCTGCAGCCCTGTATGATCCTGCATGGGACACAAGTGGACAGGTTTCAACCTTTCTTGACTTGTAATCACATTATTGCATGACATTCTTCCCAGAACGGCAGCATGATCACATTAGTTCTACTTCGCTTAAAGGTTAATAATGTGAAAGTTTAAAAAAATTAAACTCGTGACACCTTTGCTAGGACTCAGTGCTGTAAAATAATCACTAATGAATTCCCTCATTTGAGTTGAATGACCTTCAGTGAGAGAGTTTTGCATTTCCTGAGCAGTAACGCTGTGTTCACATGGACGTAAATTCACCTTTCCCTCTCTGCAGGACGGCTGCACGGCTCTCCACGCCACCGTGCGCTCAGGACACGTGGACACGCTGCGTCTCCTCCTCTGCCACCCGGCTCAGGGTGACCCCACTGTGACCCCTGACCCCCCTGCCACCCTGGCTCTGCCTGCTGCCCTGCTGAACCAGGCCAACAATGACGGCTGGACGGCTGCACACATGGCTGCTGCCCTGGGCCTCAAGGTGAGAACGAGCCGCCAAAAAATGTGATCACAGTGAATTAACTGTTTAATGTGAAAGGGGCTGTAACCACATTTATACTGCAGAGCTTTTCAGCCTCTTTTAGCTCATTGTTTTGGCTTCAAGGCACATTTGCTGTGTGTTTTAAGCTCTGATAAAAACCCACTGGATGTGTGAAAAGGCAGTTGTTCGCTAACATGTTAGCAATAACTTTGTAAAGCCATAATGTATCAGGGCTGTGTGTCGGTCTGCTTGTTTTGGAGTTCTTCTGTCCCCCTAGTGGCCAAATAAACGGTTTAGCAGCTTTAATCAACCTCATGCTATTCTGCAGTCTATACTATAGTGTTAAAATGTTTCCACCTCTCTGTGTATTTATGTACACTACACTAGCCGTGTATTGCATGGCAGTATCAAATTAGAAAAGCTGTATGGAAACGGCAAAATTTGATAAAAGTTCCGCTCACTTGAGGTGGTTTTTGCATTTGTCAACAAAGAGTTGATGCGCTAAATGGGAACTCACATGATTAATCGGCTGTTTCCGCTGAACCGTTTCACATTAATTTGTCTTCGGGCAGCAGGAAACATGGCAAACACTAGCTGACAGTTAAACGATCAAAACTTGTCCTTTTTTGTCTAGTTATCAAATGGTTTTGTGATATGTGTGTGTTTTGTGTGTAGGAGTGTCTGGAGGTGCTGTGCAGCCACAGTGAACAGGACATCGAGAGGAGGGATAAGTGTAATCGCACTATTCATGACGTGGCAACTGATGACTGCAAAGATCTACTTGAAAACCTCCGTGAGTGTGTGTGTGTGTGTGTGTGTTTGTTTTCTTTATGCCTTAAAGAACGAAATCTGCTTTTGAACCACTCGGATCTTATTCTATAATTTCGGTTTTCATTCTTATTTTTCTCACCATTGCAAAACAAAGATGGATGTCCACAAGCTGAGATCGTAGCAACTTTGATGCCATATTGACAACATTCCCATTATTAATCAGGGAAAGTGGAATATTTCACAGTGGGCGTAAGATGTATCAATCATTATACTGTTTTATTTCCTCTCTAAACTTAAGCAGATGTGCGCTAGTCCATTGAAGCACTGGTAAAGCCTTTCCTTCAACAAATACAGTAATACATCAATTATTACACTGTTTTGTCGCTGTTATTATTATTATGATCTTAGACACTAATGGAACAAAACAGAGATGGTTTATAGATTTTCTGTGGCCTAATCTTTTATAAAAACATGATTTTAACATGTTAGCCTACGTTTGGAGGATGTTGTCTAAGTATACATTTTTGGAGTATTGTAACAGAATATGGTATATTATATTTAACATGATGTAGTTAAATAGTATTCAGGCACTAAATCATTTTTCTGAACCTTTTGCCCTTCACTACCTGCTATGACATTATTTAATTTTACTCCGTTTCATTGTACTGAAGACCTTTTCTTTCCTCTTCGCCTCTCGTCCAGACTTGTACCGGGTCCTGGTGCGTCTCCAGTGTTCGGGTGGAGGAGGAGCGAGCTCCATGTGTCCTGTGGAGGCCCTGGAGGAGGAGGCGAAGAGTGTCACCAGCAGCCGGTTGGTGCTGGGCCGAGTGTTGGTCGACCGGTCGATGCGTTGGTCTCAGCTGGGCTCCACCCTCAGCCACGCCTTCACCTCCTACCTCCAGATCGTCTGTGGAGAATCTCAGACGGCCAGGGAGGAGGCGCAACGCCCACCGCTAGGCCTCGCTCCCGCCAGTATCGCCTCCATCCTTATAGGTGAGGAGACACGTGTTTTTATATCCTTGACCTTTTCTTTCTCTTCTCCATTCTTTACTCCCTTTCACCTTCTTCTAACATCTTTCTTTTCCTTCCCTCTATCTTTTCTTCATGTCCCCCCTTCCTTTATATAGTACTTTTTAATTATTCCCCTCCTGATGATCCTTCCTGCCTGCCTTTGTTTTTCCTTGTTTCTTTCCTTCCTGCCTGCCTTCTTTCTTCCCTCCTTGCCAGTCTTGGTGACAGAAGTTTAGGTTCTTTTATTTGTCATATGCACAACAATTACAGTCATTGGCAATGAAACTCTTGTTCTCAGGCTCCCTCCAACATTGCTCATACGAAACGTATAAAATAAAACCACACAAGTTAAACGAGAAAACGAGAATCAAATACATAAATAGTACAGAAGTTAAAATATAGGAATATATATAATACTAAGAAAGGACAGAGAGAGATGCAGACTTTAGTGATTAAGTGCATGTTTTCTATCTGTTGATGAAGCTTCTACTCCGTTTACTCTGAGCCTTTTCATGTACCTATTCAGTTACAATGGCTGAGTGCACCTAATGTGATAAAGAGTAGGATGAGGTGTATCTTGTTGGCAGTAGTCCATTCCCTCTTGTTGTCCCTCACGCTGTTTAACTAGAGGTTTATGTTGCCAGCACCTGTCCGTGTAATGTACACTTATAAGATAATGGACTGTAGCATATAGAAGCCTTTTTAAGGCTGCAGCGACCATATTGGAGGTCCTCAGCTCTTGGTCAACGGTGTATTTAAACAGCTCATTGTGTTAAATGTATATCTTGGCCGTCACGTAAGATTTAAATTGCTTAAGTTACCTAGAGCTGATCCTTGTACCTGTTCGGGAAAATATAAAAGCAGCACTAGACTTTGTGTGGTGACACTAAAGTCAATTATTTGGCCTTTAACCAGCAGGCTAGGTAGCAAGCCAACCAAGCCAAAAAACAATTCTGTGTTTAAGTTGAGTCTCTGAGAACAGATGAGGTCTAAAGACAGAACAATATTAATGTGTCGCATAAAATCCTGAAAAGTACCCTATTGAAAGAGCCTTAGCATCAGGCTAGTCTTTGTCAGTTATTTTACCTTTTAACTGTTTATAAAGCAAGGCAACAAGACATTTTTAAATTGTGTTGACATAAAACAGTGAAAAGTACCCTATTGAGTGAGCTGGGAGGTGTGCTCGATTAGCTTAATGCTACACAGTGACACAGTTCAATTATTAAATTGAAATTCCTGCAATGTTATTGCTGTCTGAAGTCAGCTGTAAATGTGTAAACCTAATTGTTCATAATATCCACGTTAACATTATGATCTCGATCCCATTTTTTCCTCTTTGAGACCATTTCACCCACACCTAGCTTGGATTAAAAGGCTCTGTACTTGCTAGCTAACCTAGCATAGCTTAGCCTTAGCATGGACGAGTCTTTGTTTAATTATCTGTTTATATAGCAAGGTAACAAAGCTAACAAAAAACTCTTTGTTCAGGTTTCTGAGTTGACTCTCAGAGTGAAGATGTCAACGTGTAAATACAGGACATTTTTACAAGGTGTTAACATAAAACAGTGAAAAAGTTGAGATGGGAGACGGACCAATAGCCAACGACCTTTAGCTAAAACTAATGCAGTCTAATGCAACAAACCCTCCCTTCATGAAGGTTATAATGTTCCGTTTTTGGATTCAGAGAGCTGTTAATTTAACTCTATGATCATTTTGGAGGCTGTAGTTTGTGTTATACCGAGAGACGTTTCTAATATTTAGTCCACCCTAATTGATATAAATGGTGTGTGCAACGTTTTAGAAACACCTGTCAGTATACATACAGCCTCCTATCAACAACATCTGAACGTTAAAACCTTTAAGGCTGCTTCCCCGTATGTTCAGCTGGAACACGTGTACTGTCAGATGAGACGGTATTTATTTGGCTAATGGGTCAGAGCTACATACACACACGATACGTTTTTTCTTTTTCTTTGAATTGATGAATAATTAATCTGCTGGAACATGTGGCGAGTACACACTTCTGTGTGTGTGTGTGTGTGTGTGTGTGTGTTTTTTTCTTCTTCTGGTGATCAAATGTCATCAGTGTTGGTGGTTTAGAGTTTCATGTGTGTTAGACTGTGTGTGTGTGTGTGTGTGTGTGTGTGTGTTGCAGAGTCCCAGACTGATAAAAAGGAAATCGATGCCTCAAACGGCAACGACTACTTCTCTCTCTCTCTCTCGCTCTCTCGCTCTCTCTCTATCATTACATCTCTGGATCACACTGTTACCGTCTTTTTCACGCAACATACTTAAAGAGACTGGTGTGTGTGTGTTTTGGGGATGAAGATGAAAGAAAGAAAGCGCTAGCAGAGGAGGGATGCATAATGGATGAGATGGGGGAGAGGGGGGGAGGGGAGGAAGATGCCAATTTAGGAGTTTTCTGTGTCAACCAGGATCAAACTGCAGACATCCAGACACTCTTTGGTGTCTTGCTTTGTGTCTGTGTGTCTGCATACATTGTCATTTCCGTCCGTGTGT